>JAVKPL010001967.1:0-17391 GCA_032173675.1 Gastrolobium villosum | reverse complement strand
TGCTCGTTGATGCATTTTTTTAATATTTATACCCACGCTCCGGTTCTGAACCTCCCAAGTCGAAGGGTTGGGCCAGCATCCGGGGTCGTATTAGTAAGCCGTCTAGGAGGTTATTTTCTGTATATAGTGACTCCTTCAAAAACTTCAAAGGCGCGTACTTCAAGGTCGTGGCCGAGGCCGTCGAGAAGCAGTTGTATGTTGGGAAAAAAGATGAGTGGAAATTCCCATTATATTGGTCCAATCAACATTACCTTCGCAAGTCGGCTGATTACAGGCTGCCCTTATCTACCGAGGAGAAGCTCAATGTCAAGACCTTGCTAACCCATGTCCATACCCGGGGTCATATGAGTGCTGCGTCTTTGGTTGCTAAGTCCTCTGTTGCCAGCGATCAGCCCAGTATGCTTTTCAACATTGTTTTCTTTTTTCCTTTTTCATTTACTTGTCGTTTTTATCCTGCTTTGGAGTCTGATATGTCCTTGATTATGCTGTTAACCTTGCTTCTTTTATTTGCCAGGTTTAACCATGAACCCCAGCTCGGATGACGTGCTTGATTATTGCCGGGTTCTGCGGGGCAAGGGTGTAGCCTGTCCCCCCCCTCAAAGAAAACGAAGGTTGCTGCTCCTTCCCTGGGTGCGGGTTCATCCAACCCTGAGCCCCATCATGGCACCTCCATCTTGGATCTGACCAATGATGGTGAAAACTGGTTGGATGGGGAACCAGAGGAGACCCCCCTTACTACTGGAGGCACCACTCGGGCCGTGGTATCTGTTGCAAGGGGTAGCGCCCCACCCTCGCCCCTGCCTGCTGGCTTAAGGATGGTTTCGCTATGGGAGATGTGGGTCACTGCAGAGCTGCGTGGCGTGACCCGCGCTCCACCTTCCTTCTATGGCTCTCCTGCTCCTTCAAAGGCCGAAGCGGACGAGCTTCAGAAAGCCGAGCAATATCTTTTCAAGGCGGCTTCCTTGATGAAACCGTATTCCCTCCTGCTCGAGAAGCACTCGGAAATTCTAGCCGAGAAGGACAACATGCAGAGTCAGCTAGCCGAGCTAAGGCAGGAAAATCAAGCTCTGAAGTCTGATGTGGCCAAGCTCAGTCTGTCAGTGCATAATTCGCAAGCTGACTTGAATGCTATCTCGGATTGCTGCGGAGTGGAAAGTGGCAAGGACGCCATACTAAGGTTCGTCAAAGCCAAGCTATCCATGCTGTCCAAGGCGGAGGCTGCGCATGAGGAGATGGCCTCTCAACTGAAACAGCTGAGGGCGCAGCAGGAGGAGTTGCAGGCTGATTATAATCAAAGCCAGACTGTACTTGAAAATGCTGTTGGTTCCGCTTTCAACAATGCGGTGAACCAGGTTAAATTTTTTAACCCTGAAGCGTCTCTTAACCTGGATCAGCTGGATTGCTATGGCTACATCAGCGGCGGAATTTTCCACTCGGCAGCCGAGGAGCCAATCGCAGCGGATGGGGAAGGTCTTGTCCCTGTCTTGGAGGAGGAAGATCGGCAGCCGGATTCCGGCTCTCAGCCAAATTTGAGGGGGAATACCCCGTAATTTGTAACATGCCGTTGTCATCCCGGCCTCTTTTTTTTTTTGTATAAACACTTTGGTCTAATTTGATATTTAATTCAAAAATAGAATTAATTGTGTAGTTTATCTGTTTTAATTGCAATATCCGTCTCGTATATTTCGAGTTTTGTTGCCGGATTTTGAATTTAGCCGAGATAACGTGCGAGGGCGTCCCCTCAGCGCAATTTCCCACTTTCCATAAATGGGCCAAGGTTAGCACTCTCAACCTTGCCCTTTAGGCAAGGCGGGTTCAAACACCCGGGCCTAGTTCTTTTCTTCGCGCATTTTGAACTTCCAACGGGTTCATCTATCGCGGATTCAACTTTATATTCGAACTCTCAACCAAGTTGGCGGGTTCGATTTGTTAATCCGGGTTAGAACACTCGGCTCTGGCCTATTTGGCCGGCTGGGTTCCCATAACTTCGGATTTTAATCTAGAATTCAGAACTTCCCCTTTAACATGGGATTGTGAAGCTCGGATTCTAGTTCAGAAATGAACACTCAACCGAGTTTCTTTTTTGCAACGGTGGGTTCAATTTCTTGCAACGCTGGTTTCCAGACGTCGGAATGTGCATTCATTGCATAAATTATCAAAGTTGGACACAACTTATAAATAATAGAAATGCGGAATTTATTGAATTACAAAGTTATAAAAGAAAACATCGTTTTTGCATTGTGCAAGCAAGACATTTGATTTAACTGTAATATTTTTTCAACTTATCTGCATTCCATGTCCTCGCCACCTGCTTTCCTTTCAGAGTTTCTAGCACGTAAGCTCCTTTGGACAATTTATTTTTGACTCTGAACGGTCCTTCCCATCTTGGGTCTAATTTTCCTTGTGACGCGTTTCGCCCTCCTATATCCGCCCTTCGCAGGACTAACTCCTCAGCTTCAAATGACCGAGGTCGCACCTTTTTATTGAACCGGTTAGCCACCAGTTGCTTGGCCGCGTAGTTTCTGCAGTACGCCATAGTTCGGATTTCTTCTATTAGGTCAAGCTCAACCGCCACCTTATCATTATTATCCTTTTCTGTTTGCGTAAGAGTTTGAACTCTTCTCCAAGATGGTTCCCCTAACTCCACTGGGATCATGGCCTCACATCCATATGTGAGTTTGAAGGGAGATTCGCCCACCGAGGTTTGAACCGTGGTTCTGTACCCCCAAAGCACGTAGTAGAGCTCTTCTACCCACTTACCTTTAGCGGATTGCTCCATACGTCGGCGTAAGCCTTCAACTATAACCTTGTTAGCTGCTTCAGCCTGCCCATTAGTCTGAGGGTGTTCCACCGAGGCAAATCTGTGCCGGATATGGAACCCAGCCATAAGGTTTTGAAACCCTTTGCTAGTGAACTGGGTGCCGTTATCCGTTACAATTTCCGCCGGGATACCAAAACGGCATATTACGTTTCTTTCTAAGAAACGCTGTATTCGGGCCGAGGTAATGGAAGCAATTGGCTCTGCCTCGATCCACTTGGTGAAGTAATCAATGGCGACTATCAACCATTTAAGCTGACCCTCTGCTGCTGTAAACGGCCCCAGAATGTCCATTCCCCATTTGTAGAACGGCCATGGAGCCGTAATAAAGTTCAGCTCCTCAGGTGGGGCCAAGAGGTTTTTACCATGCCTTTGGCATTCGTCACATCGTTGTACGTGATCCTTCGCATCCTTTGCCATGGACGGCCAGAAGTAGCCGGCACGAAGTGCCTTCCGAGCCAAGGCTTTCCCACCGACATGCTGGCCGTTAATCCCTTCATGTATTTCGGATAAAACATACTGTGCTCTGTCTGAGTTGACACATTTGAGTAGGGGAGTTGAGATCCCCTTTTTATACAACTGCCCTTCAAGTAAGGTATATGATGCGGCATCCCGGATGAGTTTCCTGGCCGCAGCTTTTTCTTCGGGCACAGTACCCCCATCAAGGTATGCAATTATGTTGCTACGCCAATCATCTACCTGTGAGATGTGCATCATGCAGGTCGGCTCGGGAATATTCTGCTCTATGACGGTTCTGTAATTGCCCCATCCTTTCGTACTGGCGAGCTTGGATAATATGTCCGCCCTGTTATTTGCGTTCCTTGGGATGTGGCTGATTTCCACCTCCTCAAAATGTGCCATTACCTGCTTGACATGCTCCAGATATTTCACCAACAGGGGTCCCTTTGCCTGATAGTTGCCCTCGACCTGCGAAGTGACCAACTGGGAATCACTGCAGATTCTGACCTTCCGGGCTCCAAGCTCTTTAGCCTGGAGCAAGCCGGCTATGAAGGCTTCATACTCTGCCTGATTGTTCGAGGTCTCAAAGTCCATTTTCATGGAATATTCAACCGCCACTCCGTCCGGATTCTCTATTATGACCCCGGCTCCACTTCCTTTTGAATTAGAGGATCCATCCACGTATATGGTCCATTTATCCAAATTATCAGGAGAGATATGTGGTGCCGAGGTTAATTCGCGGACAAAGTCGGCCAAAGCTTGTGATTTGATTGCCTTTCGGTTCTCAAATGTGATGTCGAACGCGGATAGTTCGATGGCCCAGCTCATCATTCTGCCTGCTAAGTCCGGCTTGTGCAGTATCTGTCGGATTGGGAAATCGGACCGAACCAGGATTTTGTGAGCCTGGAAGTATGCTCGAAGTCGGCGGGCTGAAGTGAGGAGTGCAAAAGCTATCTTTTCTAACCGCTGGTACCGCAGTTCGGCTCCTTGTAAGAGTCGGCTTACAAAGTAGATGGGTTGTTGGCCTTCATCGTCTTCTCGCACCAGGACCGAGCTGACCGCCAACTCCCCAACTGATAAGTAAAGGATTAAAGTTTCTTGTTCTTTTGGTTTGGCCAGAATGGGTGGAGAAGATAATCTCCTCTTAATCTCCTGGAATGCGACTTCGCAATCTGTACTCCATCCGTACTGCACTTCCTTTCGCAGCAGTTTAAAGAAAGGAAGGGTTGTCTCCGCTGACCGAGGTAAGAAACGGGTGAGGGATGCCAGCCTTCCAGTCAATTGCTGTATTTCTTTCTTACTTTTCGGGGCCGTCATCTGCAATATGGCTCCACATTTATCCGGGTTGGCTTCTATACCCCGGTGTGTTAACATGAAGCCCAGAAATTTTCCTGCAAAAACTCCAAAAGCACACTTTGCTGGATTCAAACGGATGCGGTGTTGTCGTAACTTGCCAAATGTTTGTTCCAAGTCCTGAATATGTGTTTCCATGCCGGCTGATTTGACAATCATATCATCAATGTATACCTCCACGTTTTTACCCAACTGATCCGAGAAGACCTGGTTCATCATCCTCTGATACGTGGCTCCGGAATTTTTCAACCCGAATGGCATGACGTTATAGCAGTAATTGGCTTTCTCAGCAATAAATGCAGTTTTTTCCTGGTCATCAGGATGTAATGGGATCTGGTTGTAACCGGAGTATGCGTCCATAAAGGACAGCATCCGGAAACCAGATGAGCTGTCGACCAGTTGATCGATGTTCGGCATTGGGTATGCATCTTTAGGACATACCTTATTTAGGTCTGTGTAGTCGGTGCACACTCGCCATTTCCCGCTTGGCTTCTTTACCATAACCACATTAGATAACCAAGTCGTATATTGTATCTCTCTAATGAACCCTGCTTCTAGCAGTTCTTTTACATGATCTTCCAGCACTTGACGTCGCTCCGAGCTAAGATTTCGCTTCTTTTGGGCTACCGGCTTTGATCCCGGATATACAGAAAGTTTATGGCAACAAAAACTCGGGTCCACCCCGGGGATGTCAGATGACCTCCACGCGAAAACATCGTGGTTACGGCCAAGACACGCAACCAGGCTCTGCTTGTCGTCTGTGTCTAGGTCCTTGCCAATTTTAGTGACCTGCCCCGGTTCTCCAATATTTATAGTTTCCAGTTCACCCTCTGGTTCTGGTCGCGGCATCTGCTCCTCATCTCGCATATCAAAGTCGACCATGTTAACCGACCTGTGTGGAGGGGGTTTGTTACCAGGCTGGCTGATTCCAGTAGAAATGCTGGGATCCCTTGTCACCATTCGAACAGATCTGAAATAGCAGTCCCTAGACTCCTTGTGGTCTCCAGCTATAGTGAGTGTAACAGCCCGTGTTAACCCGGATTGTTAACACACTATCGTATTAAGCCACGCTTAATTAAAATGCGGAATAACTTTTTCTTTAATTCAATTATGACGTCATTAACTTAACCAACTTGATTACTTAATCATTTTCATAAAAATACTGCCTGTATGTAAATTGCAAGACAACTAACTGAATACCTCGTACATAAATATAATAAGTGAGTATCTAAAGCCACAGGTCTACACAAGTAGCCTGGGTCAAAATCCTGATACTTTAATTACAACATTAACCTAAAAGACCAAAGTCAAACATGTGGCATGGACAAACCCCATGCTCACCAAATAAGGCAACAAAGCCCAATAACAGTCATAACATAATCTCAACAGAAAACATAAACAACAGTCGGGAATAAAAACAGCAGTCAGCATATCATCAAATCAACTCAGCTCTGGCCTCCTGCCACCCGAGCCCTCAACATTACCTGATCCTGAAATAAGCGTCCCCAAACGTGGGGTGAGATCTCTAACAAGAAATCTCAGTAAGACAAGGGGTCCTCAAGGAGTCTCCACCCCAAGCTCTCTTACATGTGTAATATAAGTTCTAAAACAGTATTTACAATATAAGTTCCAAAACTATGCGATGCAGCAATTAATCATGTCATGTGTGCATATCAAATCTACTGGCCAGAGAAATGTAGGAATACGTCTATGCCTACATGAGTACCAGGACGCTACCTGTACCTCACCACAGCCTCACCATCTTGTATGTACTACATACTCAGGCTTACCGTATAGGTGGACACCACATGCATATCATAATAGCTCATTACATATAAACAGCTCAACAGCATTTCAAAATAATCAAAGCATGTAACACAGCATGCATAAACCCATCCCCATGGGACATGGTGGAACATCAAAATGGCTAAACCGAGGACACGAAAGCTTACCTTGCAAGCAATCAATCCAAGCCAAGAGTCCAACCACTCACAAGTCCACAAACAGCAGTATCACAATCTGATATGGACCAACATTACATCAATATTAATGCATCTCAAGCATACAACTTTAAAGACTACGCCTTTCTTTTACGTTTTACGTCTTAAGGCTTCCAACAAAGCCATAAGCCCTTAATCATATGATTCTGACTTAGTCCATTTATTACAGAAGTTCAACTTCCATAAACTAGGGTCCACACACACCCCATAGCTTACTGTTCATACAGTAAAGCTACTGTCTGCGCAGAACCCAGGATATCCGGATATCAGAAGGGGTATATCCGGATATGCCATATCCGGATATCACACTGGACATATCCGGATATGTCATATCCGGATACCCAGATCCAATATCCGGATATCAATATCCGGATACCATATCCGGATACTGATATCCGGATATCTGTTCGACGAATATCCGGATATCTCACGACAGAATGCAGTTTCTGCATTTCGTGAATATCCATCCCAAAGATCCAACTTTTAACACATGTACACGTTAAAGCATGCATCTTTAATCCATTTTAGGTTCACTTATGTGTTGGTTACATGTTAAACTCATTAACATACCAAGATACCACCTTTAAGCCATAAAAACACATGATCAAGTTAAGGTGACTTACCCCAAAGCTTGGTCAGTAGTTCAAGGTGACTTTGGAGCTCTTAACACTGCACTCCAGTCCAGCACACCCAGGGACACGAAAATGCCACACCAAAGGTTGGTTCTTGGCACCAAAGGAGGCTTCTTGCAACCTCTAATGGTATGAACAATGGTTCATAACCAAGGAGACAACACCACAGCCCACTAACACCCCTCACCCAGCACCTCAACTCAGAAAAGATTGCACTCCACTCTCACAAAACACACTCTAGTTGTTTAGGAGAAGGAATGGTGAAGAAGATTGGAGGAGAAAGGTTACAAGGCTCACAAATGGTGAAGGAAACCATGAACAGTGCCAAGCACTCAGAAAACACAGCCTCCTCACGTAGGAAAATAGTGGCTGCCTAGGGTTGTGTGCTAAGTGGGTCTATTTATAGGCCCAAGCACTAACCGCGCAGTATTAGCCTTAATCGCAAAGTAAAAGATATTGATCCCAAACTTCGGATTCTAGACCTACGCATTTTTCTAAGATTTGTCATATTTTTATTTTATTTTTCGGAGCACCTTTCAGGTACGCGCTTTTCCATAGCCAGTATCAGTTCTGGCATCAGATTACGTCATTTTGACTTGAAACTCGTTTTACATGTCCTACATAATATTCTAGTAATTATCATGTATTCGTTATAATTTTCCGGGATACTTTTCCGGTACGCATTTATACCGAGTAGCAGAACCGGTATCTGCGCTTTTCTTCCGAAAAGCGACTTTCAGCATTCTTACTCACTCAATATAATTATCTAAGCCCATTAATAATTATTAGGGTCAATTATGGAATTATTTCCTAATTATCATAATTAATTCACTAATTACCTTAATTAGCGGTGCGGGTTCTTACATTCACCCCACCTTTTTAAGGATTTTGTCCTCAAAATCAGAAACATACCTGTCTCGAAAGTCGGGATACTGTCAGAGAAGCTCGTCCTCTCGCTCCCAGGTACACTCCTCGGGACTACGCCCAGTCCACTGCACCTTGACCATCGGAATGATCTTGCTCCTAAGCTGTTTCTCACCTCGGTCGAGAATCTTGAGTGGTCCGACGGGAGTCTTTAGGTTCTCCCGAACCTCCACGTCATCCGGCTGCACCACGTGCGAAGGGTCTGCTATGTACTTTCGAAGCTGAGACACGTGAAACACGTCGTGGATGTTGGCGAGGTTCGGAGGTAAGGCGAGTCGATAGGCAACTAGTCCTACTCTACCAAGGATCTGGTAGGGCCCAATGAATCGCGGGCTCAACTTCCTCACGCCGAGTGCCCGTCCAACACCGGTGACAGGTGAAAGTTTCACAAACACGTGCTCACCCTCACCGAACTCCAGTGGTCGATGCTTGACATCGTAGTAGCTTTTCTGGCGATTCTGCGCCTGCTTCAACTTTTCCCTGATCATTTGGATCTGTAGGGTAGTATCTTGGACAAAGTCCAATCCAAAAAGCTCTTTATCTCCAACCTCAGACCAGCAAGTAGGAGTCCGACACCTCCTACCATACAGCGCCTCGTAGGGTGCCATGCCCAGACTAGCATGGAAACTGTTGTTGTATGAAAATTCAACCAACGGAAGGTACCTATCCCATGCAGAACCCTGCTCCAACGTGCAAGCTCTCAACATGTCCTCCAATGTCTGGATGGTCCGCTCAGTCTGTCCGTCAGTCTGAGGGTGATAGGCGGTACTCAATCTCAACTGCGTACCAAAAGCCTCCTGCAGCGCCTCCCAGAACCGAGATGTGAACTTCGGGTCCCTATCACTGATGATACTCTCGGGCACCCCGTGAAGCCTCACAATCTCGCGGACATATAGCTTGGCCAACTGCTCTGTAGTGAAGCTCACCCTTACTGGAAGAAAATGGGCAGACTTGGTCAATCTGTCCACTATGACCCAAATAGAGTCACAACCAGCCTGAGTTTTAGGCAAACCCACAACGAAGTCCATGGAAATGCTCTCCCACTTCCACTGTGGAATCTCTAGAGGTTGTAGTTTACCAGACGCTTTCTGGTGCTCGATCTTTACTTTCTGGCAAATCAGACACTTGGACACGTAGACCGCTATGTCCTTCTTCATGCCCGGCCACCAAAAATTCCTTTTTAGGTCCTGATACATTTTTGTAGCACCAGGGTGGATAGTGAACCGGCCTTTATGAGCCTCTGTCATAACCTCTTCGGTCAATGGCCCTCGAGGAATAACAATCCTCTTCTGGAACAGCAATAAACCATCATCATTCCAAGACACACCGTCCTGGTTCTTTACGTAATCAAGGCACTCTCTTTGCACTTGCGCCTCTTTGATCTTTTCCATCAGCTCATTAATCACTTCTGCTGTTTCTAACTCAAGCAGTGCACCCCCAAACAAGGAGTTCACTCTCAAGTCTCTGAACTTCTCGATCACCTCGTAGTCATTTATCATTAAGCTGGATAAGCTCACGGACTTCCGACTCAAAGCATCGGCTACCACATTGGCCTTGCCAGGATGGTACCTTAACTCAAAGTCGTAGTCTTTCAAGAACTCCATCCATCTTCGCTGTCTCATGTTCAACTCCTTCTGGTCAAACAAATATTTCAGGCTCTTGTGATCACTGAATACATCAAACTTCATGCCAAACAGGTAATGCCTCCAAATCTTGAAAGCAAAAACAATGGCTGCCAACTCCAAATCGTGAGTCGGGTAGTTCTCCTCGTGAGGTTTCAACTGTCTTGAAGCGTAAGCAACCGCTTTCCCTTTCTGCATCAGCACACAGCCAAGTCCTTTACCAGAGGCATCGCAGTACAACTCGAATTGCTCCGCAGGATCAGGAAGAACTAACACTGGAGCAGTAGTCAGTCTCTCCTTTAACTCCTGGAAACACTCCTCACACTCATGTGTCCACACGAATGGAGTCTCCTTTCGGGTAAGGCGAGTCATCGGTAGCACCATCTTGGAGAATCCTTCTATGAACCTCCGATAGTACCCGGCCAAACCCAAGAAGCTTCTCACTTCTGTAACCGTCTTGGGCCTCTCCCAATCCATCACGGCCTCAATCTTGTTAGGATCAACTGCAACTCCATTAGCAGAAATCACATGACCCAGAAATTTCACCGCCTTGAACCAAAACTCGCATTTTGACGGCTTCGCATAGAGCTTCTTCTCTTTTAGCACTTGCAATACAATCTTCAAGTGCTCAGAATGCTCCTCCTCCGTTTTGGAGTAGATCAAGATGTCGTCAATGAAGACGATCACAAACTGATCCAGGTACGGCTGGAAGATTCTGTTCATGTAGTCCATGAACACTGCGGGTGCATTGGTGAGTCCAAACGGGATCACCAAGTACTCGTAGTGCCCGTACCTCGAGCGAAATGCTGTCTTTGGGACATCCTCCGGCTTTACCCGTATCTGATGATAACCGGACCGGAGATCAATCTTGGAATACACACAAGCACCCCTGAGTTGATCCAGCAAATCGTCAATGCGTGGAAGAGGGTACTTGTTCTTGATTGTCACCTTGTTCAATTGTCTGTAGTCGGTGCACAACCGCATGGTCCCATCTTTCTTTTTAACAAAAATGACCGGTGCTCCCCAGGGAGACACACTCGGCCGAATAAAATCTTTTGCTGAAAGCTCCTCGATATGCTTCTTCAGCTCCGCCAACTCTGGTGGCGACATCCGGTATGGAGCCAATGAGATAGGCCCCACACCAGGCAATAAGTCAATGGAGAACTCTATCTCCCTCTGTGGTGGAAACTCAGGAATCTCCTCAGGAAACACCTCGAGGAATTCCTTCACCACAGGAATGCCAGTGAGATCCTCCTGTGTCCCACTCACCAAACCTCCCAACATGACATAGCCAAATGCCCCTGCTCTCAAGGCCCTCCTCGCCTGCAGGACTGAAATGAACGGTGAGGAACTGGCTGTGGACCCACCCGGAGACATCACCACTTTCTTGGCACAGCAATCAATCATTGCACAGTTTCTGGACAACCAATCCATGCCCAAAATAATCTGAAGGTTGGCCATCGGTAATCCTATCAGATCTACCGAGAAGTCACGGCCATCCCACTGAAACGCTACATCGCGATGAACAGTGGAGGTCAAACATTTTTCTCCGGTGGCGGTGGTAACCCGCATCGGTGGAGAAAGCACATCACTGGGCAACTCAAGCCCCACAGCAATAGGGGTAGCAACAAAAGAGTGCGTTGCCCCGGAATCAAATAAAACATCAATAGCTGATCCACCAATGGTAACAGTACCTCTGACCAGGTTCGGAGCTCTGTCCGACTGCTGACGATCCAACGTATACACACGCCCCGTAGTAGGTGGCACGACTGGTGCCCCAGTAGGAACCATCTGCAATGGCACAGCCTGCACTGCAGCAACTCTCGCCGTCGGACAATCTCTGGAATAGTGGCCCTCCTTGCCACACTGGAAGCATATCAGCTGCCCGGTAGAACACGGCCCAAAATGTGACTTCCCGCATCCCGAACATCTGGGAGCAGGAGGTCTAGCGGCATTCCCCGGAGTAGCAGTCTTTCTAAACTGATTTGGCGCTTGCTTAGCCGCCAACTGCTTACCCTTGCTCTTGTTTGTAAAATTTTTGTTCTTCCAGGGAGTGGAACCGCCGGTACCCTGTGGTACCTCCATCTTGGCCTTCTTGGCCTTACTCGTGCTGTAGAAGTCCTCAATATCACGACACTGCTGAACCAGTGTCCCAAAATCTCTGGATGCAGACCCAGCTAAGTAACCAGCAATATCCTCATTAAGTCCCCTGCGGAACTTAGCAGCCAAGAATGTAGGAGTAGGCCTCGCCATCCTGAAGTGTGAAAACTTCACCAGCTCATTAAACTTGGCCAGGTACTCGTCAACAGACAACGAGCCCTGTACCAACCGGTCAAACTCCCCCTGCTTCCTCTCCTGTGAGTCATAAGGGAAGTACTGACCCAAGAAGCTCTCCTCGAAGAATGGCCACGTCATCACATGACCCTGCATCTCGTAGACCTGAGAAAGGTTGGTCCACCACTCATGGGCCTCGCCCTCCAGCATATAAGTGGCGAACAACAGCTTCTGCGCATCGGTGCACTGCATGATCCGGAAAATCTTGTCTAGCGCCTGAAGCCATCTAGCAGCAGCAATGGGATCATACGATCCGTCGAATGAAGGTGGCTTATGCTTGCGGAAAGCATTCAGCCGGCGATCGATCTCGTCACGATCCTCAGCAAGAACGGGGATAGTCTGCATAGCCCCCGTCAAATGACTGCCCTCGCCCATCTGGCTCTGGGTGTCCTCCTGTTGACTAGGCGGAGGTGGAGGCGGTGGCGGCGGTGGAGGTGGTGGAGGACCCTGGCCCGCAGCAGGACCAGCCCTCAGCTCCTCCAACATGACCCTCATCATCGTCATGTTGGCCATCCGGTTCTCCTCCAGAACCTCTGCCGTGGTTTGCCGGTTCGCATCTCGTATAGCGTCCAGCATCGCCCGGTTCGCCAGCCTCGTGGCTTCCTGGTCGGCTAGTCGGGCCGCCTGCATCTCAGCTAATGCAGCCAGGACAGGATCCGTCTGATCCTCGCTCGTACTCGTGTTCCTCCTCGGTGGCACCATGACTCTGCACAAGTTACACAAAGAATGAGTTGATCAGGCCCACGCCATGTGGTCACATATGCATCATCATAACACACACCAGTCAGAGAGAACGCAAAGTAGACACGCAACGACTCATCCTAAGTTATTGCAATACATACAGGCTTTTCCCTAGAAAGTGCTCTGATACCATAAAATGTAACAGCCCGTGTTAACCCGGATTGTTAACACACTATCGTATTAAGCCACGCTTAATTAAAATGCGGAATAACTTTTTCTTTAATTCAATTATGACGTCATTAACTTAACCAACTTGATTACTTAATCATTTTCATAAAAATACTGCCTGTATGTAAATTGCAAGACAACTAACTGAATACCTCGTACATAAATATAATAAGTGAGTATCTAAAGCCACAGGTCTACACAAGTAGCCTGGGTCAAAATCCTGATACTTTAATTACAACATTAACCTAAAAGACCAAAGTCAAACATGTGGCATGGACAAACCCCATGCTCACCAAATAAGGCAACAAAGCCCAATAACAGTCATAACATAATCTCAACAGAAAACATAAACAACAGTCTGGAATAAAAACAGCAGTCAGCATATCATCAAATCAACTCAGCTCTGGCCTCCTGCCACCCGAGCCCTCAACATTACCTGATCCTGAAATAAGCGTCCCCAAACGTGGGGTGAGATCTCTAACAAGAAATCTCAGTAAGACAAGGGGTCCTCAAGGAGTCTCCACCCCAAGCTCTCTTACATGTGTAATATAAGTTCTAAAACAGTATTTACAATATAAGTTCCAAAACTATGCGATGCAGCAATTAATCATGTCATGTGTGCATATCAAATCTACTGGCCAGAGAAATGTAGGAATACGTCTATGCCTACATGAGTACCAGGACGCTACCTGTACCTCACCACAGCCTCACCATCTTGTATGTACTACATACTCAGGCTTACCGTATAGGTGGACACCACATGCATATCATAATAGCTCATTACATATAAACAGCTCAACATCATTTCAAAATAATCAAAGCATGTAACACAGCATGCATAAACCCATCCCCATGGGACATGGTGGAACATCAAAATGGCTAAACCGAGGACACGAAAGCTTACCTTGCAAGCAATCAATCCAAGCCAAGAGTCCAACCACTCACAAGTCCACAAACAGCAGTATCACAATCTGATATGGACCAACATTACATCAATATTAATGCATCTCAAGCATACAACTTTAAAGACTACGCCTTTCTTTTACGTTTTACGTCTTAAGGCTTCCAACAAAGCCATAAGCCCTTAATCATATGATTCTGACTTAGTCCATTTATTACAGAAGTTCAACTTCCATAAACTAGGGTCCACACACACCCCATAGCTTACTGTTCATACAGTAAAGCTACTGTCTGCGCAGAACCCAGGATATCCGGATATCAGAAGGGGTATATCCGGATATGCCATATCCGGATATCACACTGGACATATCCGGATATGTCATATCCGGATACCCAGATCCCATATCCGGATATCAATATCCGGATACCATATCCGGATACTGATATCCGGATATCTGTTCGACGAATATCCGGATATCTCACGACAGAATGCAGTTTCTGCATTTCGTGAATATCCATCCCAAAGATCCAACTTTTAACACATGTACACGTTAAAGCATGCATCTTTAATCCATTTTAGGTTCACTTATGTGTTGGTTACATGTTAAACTCATTAACATACCAAGATACCACCTTTAAGCCATAAAAACACATGATCAAGTTAAGGTGACTTACCCCAAAGCTTGGTCAGTAGTTCAAGGTGACTTTGGAGCTCTTAACACTGCACTCCAGTCCAGCACACCCAGGGACACGAAAATGCCACACCAAAGGTTGGTTCTTGGCACCAAAGGAGGCTTCTTGCAACCTCTAATGGTATGAACAATGGTTCATAACCAAGGAGACAACACCACAGCCCACTAACACCCCTCACCCAGCACCTCAACTCAGAAAAGATTGCACTCCACTCTCACAAAACACACTCTAGTTGTTTAGGAGAAGGAATGGTGAAGAAGATTGGAGGAGAAAGGTTACAAGGCTCACAAATGGTGAAGGAAACCATGAACAGTGCCAAGCACTCAGAAAACACAGCCTCCTCACGTAGGAAAATAGTGGCTGCCTAGGGTTGTGTGCTAAGTGGGTCTATTTATAGGCCCAAGCACTAACCGCGCAGTATTAGCCTTAATCGCAAAGTAAAAGATATTGATCCCAAACTTCGGATTCTAGACCTACGCATTTTTCTAAGATTTGTCATATTTTTATTTTATTTTTCGGAGCACCTTTCCGGTACGCGCTTTTCCATAGCCAGTATCAGTTCTGGCATCAGATTACGTCATTTTGACTTGAAACTCGTTTTACATGTCCTACATAATATTCTAGTAATTATCATGTATTCGTTATAATTTTCCGGGATACTTTTCCGGTACGCATTTATACCGAGTAGCAGAACCGGTATCTGCGCTTTTCTTCCGAAAAGCGACTTTCAGCATTCTTACTCACTCAATATAATTATCTAAGCCCATTAATAATTATTAGGGTCAATTATGGAATTATTTCCTAATTATCATAATTAATTCACTAATTACCTTAATTAGCGGTGCGGGTTCTTACAGTGAGCACCGTACCCTGTTTAGAAATCATTTTGAGCTTTTGGTGCTTGGTGGACACCAACATATCCCAATCATGGATGGTCGGCCTCCCCAGGATCATGTTGTACTCCGAAGGGAAGTCGGCCACGATGAATCTCACCCTTTCAGATCTGTATGCCTCCTTGGTGCCTAATGTCAACCGCAAATCAATGTACCCTTTGGGTATGGTGTCTTGCCCATTAAAAGCAATTAAGGCTGTGTTACAGGGCCTGAGATCTTCTTCGTCAAGATTCATTTTTTTAAAGGCTTGCCATAGGATGACGTCAGCGCAGCTTCCATTATCCAAGAAGATTTTCTTGACCTTGCAGTTCACCAACGTCCCAGTGATGACCAACCCGTCTACGTGGCCTGGTATCACGTCGTCCAATTCTTTCCTTGTGAAATATAGTAACGGTGGTTCTGGCTCTGCTTCTTTGAACCTAGGACGCTCTCTGATGGAGAGCACCTCCCTGAGGTACTTTCGCCGGGCATTCATAGTATCGCCGCCTCCACCAAACGCGCCACTGATAACATTGCATTCGAATTCCGGCTCCTGGAATTCGTCATCATCGCGAGCTTGCTTATTGTTGCGATTGTCCTCTTTAAATTTTTTATTCTCATTAGACTGATTGACAAATTTGCCTCCTCTCCTCTTCCGATTTCTCCATCCCTGAGTGCGGATGAGGTATTGACGCAATTTTCCTTCCCGGATATATTTTTCAATAGCATCCCGAAGGTCCCAGCATTCATCTGTAGAATGCCCTGGGCCGTCATGGAATGCACAGTACCGTGATTGGTCCAGGCCGGCTGGATGCTGTAATGGCCGGGGTTTTTCAACGGTCTTCATTTCGGTGGAGGCCACCTCACGCCAAATCTGCGATCGAGGAGCGTTCAATGGGGCATATTTCTCATACCGCCCTCGAGTTGGGAACCGTTCTTCTGGCTTTTTCCCCCGCAAGTCTCCTGGCTTTCTGGGCCCCGGTTTATCTGATTGACCCGGATGATGTTTCTGGTCAACATTCTCTAGCTCCATCTGTTCGAGTTCTAAGTATTTCTTAGAACGCGTGTTGAATTCGACTAAGGTCCGGGGTGGGTCCTTATAGATCGACTTGGCCAGTCTAGAGCTCCCATGTAGCCCGGCGATCACCAGATGTAAATGAACATTTTCGGATAATCCAGGCACCTGTAGGGCAGCAAGTTTGAACCGATCGAGGTATCTTTGCAGTGTTTCTCCGGATTGCTGTTTGATTTTGCCCAAGGCAAATTCTGATTTTGGTTGTTTCTTGCTGGTGGCAAAGTTCAACAAGAATCGCCCTCCGAATTCTTCGAAAGATCGAATGGATCCCGCCGGTAAGGATGAAAACCATGTTTGTGCCGCCCCAGTTAATGTTGTTGCAAAGAGCCTAGTAATCAAAGGCTCTTCGATGCCCTTGATATACATGGCCGTGTCAAATGCATCCAGATGCACCTGCGGATCTTGGGTGCCATCATATTTGATCAGTTCGGATAGGTTTAAGTTGTCTGGATAGGGAGCCTCCACTATTTCATTTGAGAAGGGGCTGTCATTGTACAACCCCCTGTTGTATTTCCTCCTGTATATTCCGGCAACGTTATCCGGGCTGCGTTGCAGGGGTCGGTGTATTGCAGCCGCGTCGCCATTTGCTTGCATATCTTGTGTATTTAAATGCCTAGGCATCCGAGTCGTCTGGTTAAGACCCAGATCTCCTTGCTCCCCTTGCCGTGGTCTTTGCAGGCCGAATCTCGGTATCCCCATTATTGAATTTGGGTTCATAGGGATTCCGGTAGGGGCAATCTCCACGGGTTGCCGATCTTCTATGCGAGGGTTTGAACGGCGTAGATCTGTGACTACGCGAT
>JAVKPL010001966.1:0-174089 GCA_032173675.1 Gastrolobium villosum | reverse complement strand
ATTGCTGGACTACAGGATCCTGATGATCGGGTGATTAACGTGCGACATGCGGCGACGCATGATCACGAGGACATTCCGGAGGAGATTATGCCATGGCTGAGGCAGGCTGGCTTTTACCATATTGCGCGCTTGCGCAATCATGAGGTTAGTAATTTTTGATTGTATCATTATATCTTGACTTTGGAATATGGCATTGTGATAATAATATTTTTATTGATGCTTTTACCCACATATTTTTATGATTTCAGATTGATCATGCCCTTGTGTCTGCGCTTGTCGAGCGTTGGCGCCCGGAGACAAGGACATTTCACATGAGGATGGGTGAGGTCACCATTACCCTAGAGGATGTGCATCATCTGCTAGGTTTGCCCACCGATGGTCAGGTTGTGTCCGGGCGGCACAGACGACATCCTTTTAAGGATTTGGTCCGTGATTACTTAGATGTTCAGGCACAGCCTGGTAGGGAATTGTCTGGGGGCTTGTTGGGTCTGCACTTCTTGCGACAGGCATTTCGCTATTATGCACCCCATGCAAACACCGAGGTGGACCGGATGAGATATACTCGCGCTCTAATTTTGCGTATACTCGGGGGGACGCTGTTCGTGGACACTGCTTCTAGCTTCGTTCCTGCGAGGTACTTGACATATTTGGATAATTTCCAGCGGTGTGGAACGTATAGTTGGGGCTCTGCAGTTCTTGTCGTGTTATATAAGGAATTGTGCAAAGTGACTGACAGGAGACGTTCTGACATGGGTGGTTGTGTACTATTATTGCAATTATGGGCGTGGACTAGATTCCCGCCTATCTCTTCCCGGGATACCCGCAGTCATTGATGAGGAGGCTGCTTATGGACACAGGTAATTGCACTGTTGTCATTTGTGAATTATTCAAATAGATATATCTGTTAATATTTGAATAATTATTGTATGGTATTGAATGTCGTATTTTTTTTGCAGGTTTAATTTTTATGTGCAACGGCAGACTGTGTGTTCACATATACGCAGGTACCGACATCGTCTAGACGTTATGCGCAGACGTGAGTTTTGTTGGAGGCCGTACCTTGGTTTCATAGGTAATCCACCTCTTTCTGACACCGCCCGCAGATGGATCGCTGTCTGTCCACTAATTTGTTACCAGGTCGTGGTATATCAGCAGCCGGATCGAGTTCTACGACAGTTTGGATTTCAGCAGCCTATTCCACCTGCTCCGATTAGTTGTCTTGACCTGCTGACGATTTCCATTACTGGTAAGACAGACGTAGACTGGAGGGAGAGACATGCATTCTTTATCGCTCAGTGGGAGAATAGGGATTCTCTAGTACTACAGGACCTTTTTCCTCTTCCGCAAAATGATGACGGCCATCTATCTGTTAACAGTGAGTATATGGGGTGGTATCATAGAGTGACCCGTCGATGGATGACCCGCAGGGCTGCGATTGCGACGCACGTGGTATGTTGTAATACTATTGAATTATGTGTTCTTAACCTTTTTTTATAGTAGCTAACAAATTTAAACATGTATGTCCTACAGGCTGATCGCACGGAGACAGTGGTCCATATGGCTTCGCCAGAGGGTCGGGAATCGTTCTCTATGGATCAGATTTATCACGAGGCACTCAGGGCCCTTGCCGCGTGTGATGATATGAACAGATTGACAGATCCTGGCGAGCCCGCAGCCCGACCGGTGGTACGTAATACGGAGGACCCTCCGCCTGTCCAGCGTCGTAGTCGACGTGCGCGTTATGAGGGCCTGCCGCTTCACCATACCACACCTCCGGTTGCTGATACACCACATGTTGTCCCTGCTATGCCTCCCCGTCCCGCCGGCATGTATTATTCCCCAGGTTTTCCAGCTGGTCCTTCACAACAGTATTGGTGGCCACCCCAGCCTGGGTTTCATGCTACACAGTATCCACCTTGGCCGACAGCGCAACCTATGGGACAATATGTATTTCCATCTCAGCCATATCCTATGTATACAGGCGGTAGTAGTTCACAGCCTCCACAGGGTTTAGATTCATTCCCAGATTACTACAGGCCAACTACTGATCCTGGCGAGCCATCATATGCACATGCTCCGGTGCTTGCCACTCCGACAGCCTATTCGACGAGTTTCTTGCAGTCACCACATTCACAGCCATTCGGGGAGTTTTCTGCTCAAGATTTGGCCGATGTTATGGGAGAGGCGGCTGATGATCCCCCTATTGTTGGCGGTGGTGGCGATAATCCTGGTCATGCGCAGGCGGCACATGGCGATGATCCCGGTGCTGATCCAGTTGCTGGTGGTGATGGTGTTGATGCTGAGGGGATTAGGCGAAACCCCATTCGTCAGGCCAGGTTAACTTGTATGCTGTCACCATTTGACCATAATACGGCTAAATGCGCGGGTATCATGCTCGACAGCACTGATGTGTTATTTTGTTGTGTTTGTCTGTATTTAGGTTGAGTTTGTTTAATGTTGATGGACTGTTGACTCTTATTTACATATATTTTGCACTTGTGTTGGAGACTATATTTTTACACATATGATGCATTATTTATAATTACAGTTATGTTCTTATCGGCTTGACTGATTAAAATATTAAATGACGGTACTAAATATTATAACAAGGCACACATGAAGTACATCACTACTATAACATATTTATGCATATAATAAAAACTTAAACTGATTCACTGCTGTGGTTGCTGTCGCGAAGGACAATGCCGTTTATTATGCCCAACCTGCCTACAATAACCGCACCTTGTTCGAGTAATTGCGCCTTCACGAGAATCCATCTCATTGTGAATACGTGTACTTCTAGGCCTTCCCCGTTGACGTTTCATGGACGCATCTGGTATAACTGTTGCACGTGCAAATGGCGGTATAAAATCCTCGTTACCAATTGGATACCATTGAGCTGAATAAATTTCACATTGATTCTTGGCACTGTATGCAGGGTCTATGTACAGTGTGGGATCGTGATGTGTCGATGTACATGCCGCAATGACATGGCTACAGGGGAATCTAAAAGCAGTGAACTCACCACACTGACATGTACGGTCAGATAACGAAACCGACCATTTCTTACCTTCGCGATGAGTACGTACATTATATGACTCTTGCACTTCAAATCTTGTTCGTTGCACGTCATAAGAAGTTACGTAATGTGTCCTGGCCTTATCTTGATTGTCCACATATAGTCGCCACATGACTTTGGCGAAGCGATTACCTCTCTCAAGGTCCTCACGGGCTTCTTGTCCGTGCTCTAAAAAATATGCCACCAGTCTACTGTAAGTTATACGCACAAGTGAGGCAATTGGAAGGTTTCGCGCCCCTTTTAGAACTTTATTAACACACTCTGACAGATTTGTTGTCATATGACCAAATCTTCTTCCTTGTAGATCATAAGAGATGCTCCACTTCTCTTTCGGGATGCGATCAATCCATTCAGCTATTTGAGGGCTTGTTTCTTTAAACTTCTCTAAACCAGCATCAAAGTCTAAGCGCGATGTTGTATATCCTACACATTTAACACAAAAAACATTACTATTGGTGGTCCATTGTACCAATCAGACAAATTGAAAACATACCTAACTTCTTCAACTGCTTCTTCAACATGACATTCTTGAACTTGTGATTGAAATTACTTGCCACGTGGCGAAGGCAATACACATGGTATGCCTGTGGTGGAGACCATCCTAGATCAACATTGTTCACTGCAGCCAAGATTCCCGCATGCCTATCAGATATCAGACAGATTCCGGTTTTTTTGCGTAACATGTATTCGAATAAGTGCTAAGAACCACGACCAGTTGTCAGTATTTTCTGCAGACACGATAGCGAATGCGATTGGAAGAATGTAATTGTTGCCATCCACTGTTGTAGCAATCATTAGGGTCCCGCGATATTTTCCATATAGATGGGTCCCATCAATCATGATTATTGGCTTGCAATAATTGAATGCATCACAACACTGTTTATATGTCCAAAACACCCTTCTGAATACCTTGTGAGCTTGGTCGAGGCAGCCATTAACGAAATGGTCACGCAAATCCAGCTTATAGGCGGATCCGGGAGAAAAATGTAGCATGTAATCCAGCCACCTAGGTAAGAACGCATACGACTCGTCCCAGTCACCAAATACTTTCACAATAGCCTTTTGCTTTGCCTTCCAAGCCTTCCTATACGATATATGGAATCCAAGGATAGTGGCGATCCTTTCTTGGATAAGCCCAATTTTGACACTGGGCTCCTCTCTTATCATTTCTGTTTATGCGGTCAAACAACACGGTATTAGTTAACAGCATACAAAGTCTCTATAAATTTAAAAGCAATAACTCTACGCACCTAAGATCAATGAACAAATGAGATTTGAGTCCAACTGCTTGTGATCTTGGGTAAGAGACTGACTAGCACATGTGTGTTCGTTATTCCATACGCCTGTCACCCATTCGCTGCCACCTTTTTTTTGGTATGCTCTCATCCTCATTGGATAACCGGCGTTATGATCTTGACAAACCATAATCAACCTTTTCGTATCACATTTCAGTACGACTGTTGTGCGATGATTTGTCATACAATATTGTTTAATTGCCATCTGTACATCTTGCTTGGTGTCAAAGATTTGGTCCTTATATAGCGCATCGCCGAATTGCCAGTTAGGTATTTATGCTCGATTCATATCATCAACTTCTTGATCTGGATATTCCCAATTAACATTCGTGAAATGGCTAATTCCAGACCAAAATGGTACATTATCATTTCCTGCATAATAACAAGTCCAAAACCCCAATATTAATGTGGTTTTAATATGATATCATATTTTTTATTATTAAGCATTAATGGTTACGTACCTGCCACAGGAGGATCTTGCATTCCGACAATGCCTGGAGATGGAATTGGTTGTGCAATAGCATTAGACGGACAACGATCAAAATCACCATCGACATCCGTATCCGATGACTCGCTATCCGGAACAAGACCTTCATCATGCTCGTCCTCGGAACTATCTGTACTCCAAGATGGATCGTTCACGTTGCGGGCGGGAATGCTTTCGTCTAAAATTTCTTGAGTTGTTGGTGCAAGCGTGGGGAACGCGACCTCATCTTCCGGATTATCCATTGGCACCATGTTTACGGCGACGATGTCAGTGCATGGATTGCTCGGTTGACTGCTGGATTTTCCACCGTAATTTACTTCTGCATATAATTCAACAAATGTTGACTCGCCGTGTTCAGAAGTGCTTGCATCTACTACTAACGTTACATCTTCATCGTCGACAATTTCAACACCAACCCATTGCACGGGGTTTCCCTAGGCACATCTAGCGGTCAACCGAGCAAGAGTTTGACCACGTTGTAATCTTAACTTTTTGTATATTAACTTCTTCAGCTCGTGAAGATTGCATCTTGGACTCATGCGAAACATTTTTGCATCACCTTCAAATACTTGCCCGTTTGGCCCAAAGTATTTTCTCCCATTATAATAAACAGTAGCTATTATATCATTCCTCCTACCATCACTCATCTTACAAAAATAGAAAAACAATGAAGATTCAAGAAATACAAAAGTAGTAAAAACTTACATAAAAGGAAACCTTTGGGAGTGGAGAATCACACCTGAAATGGAGTGATTTATACACCTGAGCATAATTCGCTATAGGGTCTAGCGAATTACTGGGGAGTTGACACGTGGCCTGCAATCGAGTTGACATGATTTGACTTCTCTGACACGTATTTCGCTACACTGTGTAGCGAAATACGTGTCCAACCGTTAGGTGACACGTGTCATTAAAGTGGCTGACGCTGCAGTCTTTTGTCCACGTAATTCGCTACACTGTGTAGCGAATTACGTGGACCAGTGAGGAGATGACACGTGTCACTCAAGCAGCTGACCTTACAGCCTTTTGACCACGTAATTCGCTACACTGTGTAGCGAATTACGTGGACCATTGAGGAGATGACACGTGTCATTAAAATGTCTGACCGGGCAGACCTTTTGACCACGTAATTCGCTACACTGTGTAGCGAATTACGTGGTCCAGTGAAGGGACGACATGTCAGCAGACCTAATTCGCTACAGGCAGCAGCGAATTACCCAGCGTGGCAGTTTGGTAATTTTTACTGTTCGCGTGGCATTTTGGTAAATTAAATGATGAACAGTGGCAAAATGATCAAAGTCCCTTTAAATACTTGGGCTCCGTTTTACAAAAAGGTGGAGAGATTGATGAGGATGTTAATCATAGAATCAGAGCAGGGTGGATGAAATGGCGCAGTGCATCTGGGTTTTTGTGTGACCGCAAAATCCCCCTTAAGTTAGAAGGAGAATTTTATAAAACGGCAGTAAGACCGGCAATGCTATATGGAGCGGAATGCTGGCCAGCACATAGGCAACATGAGCATAAGATGGGAGTAGCAGAGATGAGGATGTTAAGGTGGATGTGTGGTTACACAAAGATTGATAAGATAAGAAATGAAGATATTCGACGAAAGGTCGGAGTAGTACCGGTTGCCGAGAAGATGAGAGAACATAGATTGAGGTGGTTTGGGCACGTGATGAGAAGGCCCTTGGATGCTCCTGTAAGAACGGAAGTTTGTTACCAAGAGCTTAACACAAATAGAGGCAGAGGTCGGCCGAAACTTACTTGGGGGAAGGTAGTAAAACAAGATTTAATGGAGTGGGATATAGATTGGCGGACGGTATGTCTTAGAACGGAATGGAGAAAAGCTATAAGTATGGTGGAGGGTTAGACCCGTGGTTATTCCTATGTTCCAGATGGTCAATTTTTAGTCCTTTTCCCCTTCATTTCCCCCACTTCTTTTTGTCCCTTTCTTTTTCACTTTTATTTATTTATATATATACATATATATATATATATATATTTATTATTATTTTTATTTTTATTTTATTTTTTTCAACAATTTTATATCTTTCATGTGGGTTCATCTACCACCGATCCCAATTAATTTGGGATAAAGGTGATGTTGATGTTGTTGATGATTACTATTTTATTGAGTTTAATATAAATATTTGGGATATTTATGTTTCTTTGTAAAATTTATCAATATTATAAGTTTAGATTCATTTTTATTGTTAAATTATTGAGTATTAAATATAATATGGGTTTATTTTTTCTAAAGTTACTTTAGATATCTTTATCAAATGTTCATTGAAACGACGTTATTTTGGGACGGAAATCATGGTATTTTTTTAATTTTAATTTATTTCAGAGTTATGATAGTCTTTATCATGCTAATTTTTAAATTTTTCAACCTCAAAACGACGTCGTTTCGATGAACATTAGAGAAAGTTGTCTAAAGTAACATAAGAAACTTTTTTCCCATATAATATATACTACATAAATTAAAAATATTATTTAATATCAAAACGTATCCTAACGTGTTGAAATCTAACATTTTTTAGAATTAACATGTCGGAGTGTCGTGTCGTATCGTGTCACATGTCCCGTGTCGGTATCGGTGCTACATAGGTACAATCAATCAAATATAATATTAATAAAATTAATTTAATATTTTCAAAAATATTTTGGCCATGTAATGTCAGAGACAGCATATAGAACTCAATTTTGTAATTTTATTTGCTAGTAATATACTGTTCTACAATGACCTCAAATTTTAGCTTCCAATACTGAAGCAATAAATTAAGAGAATGTGACATATACCATTTCAATATAGATGAATTTGAAAACTATGAGTTCAATTTCATTGAGAGGTATGCTTATCAGCTTATGGAAATTTTAAGTTGTAATTTAAATTGACATCGTAATAGCATGCATTTTCATTTATTTGTGCTTCATGAACTTGTAAAAATATGATTGGATAATTTTTGAGCTTATTTAGTGAACCTTGTTTAACTCATTTTAGATATGGAGAATATGATTAACTTTATATGTTCATATTTATATATATTTATATATATATTTGGGTCAACCGGTTCGACGACCAGTGACCCAATACCTTAACCGGGTCAATGCCCGCGTAGGGTTTAATAACACTACCCACAAGTCATTATTTTAACACAAAAGTTGTAGGATATGCAACATGCTACTATACCAACATGACATTAGCTTTCATTTTAGGGAAATATTACTCTCATTTTACATAAGATAACTTATCTCATTTCTCTCACTTCGATTTCCGCACCTCACTTTCTTTTTCTTTTTCTTTTTTCTTATAATGGTGGGACCCACTAAGTTTTTCTCTACAACATAAGATACCTATATTATGTAAAAGGAGATTAATAAAACCCTTCATTTTATTGGTTTTTGTATATATATATATATATATATATATATATATATATAAAGAGGGATCCATTTATCTCATGTTGCATCAGATAATTATCTCATGCAATAGAGATAAGATAAAGGTCAATTACTTTTTTAAAAAAAGAAGGGAAAAAAGAAAAGATAGTGGACTCTATTATCTCATATCTGTTGCATAAGATAATTATCTCATACAATGTGAGATAATTATTTCCCATATAAAGCTTGGGTTTTTTTTTCTGCAACAAAAAATAAAATTTTGTAATAGACAGAAAAAAATGAGATTTATTGATTTTTTTTATAAAAAAAAAAAACCAAAATCGTACGTCTTATTATGGTAAATATATATGTGCTCCAGAAGAATTTTGTTTTTCAGCAACATAAGAAGTATAATTTCCATAAAGATTAAACAAAAAGATACTTGTGAACTTATGATGCACATTAATTCAAAATATTATGGGTGTGTACAATGTAGATCAAGGTATTTTTTAGAAAATTACATCAAAGTATGTGAGCCTAAATTTTTTTAACTTTGTTACTCTAAAAGAGTGGCTTTTGTGTAAATGCATAAATTCACGTATGAGAAACTATTGGAACGGTTACCAGTTTTCGTTCTTAATTAGTACGTAGTATTTAAGTCGACAAAGGAAAATTCTTTCATGCTTTTCCATATCTATTAACATAAATAAAATGGGGAGATTATATTTACAAACTTTTATAATTTAACTATGGGTTCGTTTTTTCTACAGTTACTGCAGATAAGTTATCTGCAGGAAGCCCAATACGACATCATTTTGGGGCAGAAATCATGGTATTTTTTGTGATTTTAATTTATTTCAGGGTTATTATAATCTTTTTAATTATAATTTTTAATATTTTAATTCCAAAACGACGTCATTTTGGGAGTAAACGCATATAACTTATCTGCAGTAACTGCCTTTATTTTTTTTGTCAACTCTCTCTCCTCTTTTATCTATCTCTTTCTCTTTTTTAAAATGACACAACTTTATATCCTTTAAAATGACACACATCTTTTTCTTTTCACATCCATTAACACAAGAAAAATGGGGTTGATTATATTTATAAACTTTTTTGTTTACAAACTTAACTAAGGATAGTATGAGTTGATTTATATACTACTCTTAGTACATAATTAAGTTTATAAGAGTTTGTAAATAAAAAAATTATAAATATAAATTTTTTTAAAATAAAATATATTTTTTAAATATTTCTTCCTCACTCCACTTTTAAAGGCAGTTAGTTATTCAATTCTTGAAGAGTTGGAAAAGAAATTCATCTATATGAGAGCCTTCTTAAACAAAACTGATGTGTGTGTATATATATATATATATTGTTTCTTATTAAAATAAAAAAATTAAATGAAAATATGCAAAAATGTTGATAAGCGCGCCTACTATGAAGCACCGACACTTCAAAAATCCTGACGTGTTGTGTCCGACACTTCTCGACACTCACCAACCCTCCGACACTTCAAAAAAGGTTCAAATGTTACGTTGTATTGCATTTTGAGTTGTAACTATTAGATTCGTTAGATTACGATTACGATTTTATTGAGTTTAATATAAAGATTTGGTATATATTATGTTTCTTTGCAAAATTGATGGGTATTATGAGTTTAGCTTTATTTTTTTGTTAAATTATTGAATACGAAATATAATATGGGAAAAATATTTCTGCAGTTAATGCAGATAAGTTATCTGCATTTATTCCCAAAACGACGTCGTTTTGGTATTGAAATCTTAAAATATTATAAATATAGAGACTATTGTAACCCTGAAATAAATTAAAATTACAAAAATATCATGATTTCCGCCCCAAAATGACGTCGTATTGGGCTTACTGCAGATAACTTATCTGCAGTAATTGTAGAAAAAGCGAACCCATATAATATATACTACATAAATTAAAAATATTATATAATGACAGGCGGGTCCAGGGGAAGCCCGGGGAAGCCCGGGGCGGGGGGCACTACCTATGAACCAAGCTACTCCAAGTGGGTCCGACACCACATCTCAACCCAAAACCTTAAGGCATTGGGTCCATGGGTCCATCCACTTATATACTCTTCACGTAGTCCATTACCAACCAATGTGGGACTCATCACACTTGAATACTCCAACATTCTCCCCCTCAAGTGTGAAAACCACCGTTGGTATGCTCCCCCTCAACCGAGTACCCCAAGCGCAAAGTACTCGACCCGCCTCCTAGCCAATCATCAGGCTAGCTCGAACACAACCCGGCTCTGATACCAAATGTTGGAAATCGACCACACACAAATCGAAAACAGAAAAGAAAAGAGCGGGACCCCAGTTGCCTTTCTGCTGACCCCGACAACTAGGGTCATCATCTATATGTGAATTATGAGCCATACCCAACATATAATATCAAAACGTGTCCTAACGTGTCAAAATTTAATATTTTTTAGAATTAATGTGTCGGAGTGTCGTGTCCTAACGTGTCAAAATAAATAATCTCGTCGAGTATCAATATATTTTCTTTTCTATATCGGATATCAAAATAAATAATTCTTCTAAAATAAATAAGCGCCACGTAGGCAGACTCATTACCGTAAAACTTCGGAAGGCCATAACTTATAACTCGGGTATCCAAATCAGATGATTTTTTTTTTTGATTTCACATAACTTTTTGAGATCTACCTAATGATATCTCATTTGACATATTTTATCTCACACAAACATAATTTGAATTTGTAACAATTGTACCACAATCACAAGAGCGTTTAAATCCAGAAGATCTTCAAACTATATTTGTGGGAGATAAAATATGTCAAATGAGATATCATTGGATAGATCTCGAAAAGTTATGTGAAATCAAAAAAAAATCATCTGATTTGGATACCCGAGTCACAAGTTATGGTCTTCCGAAGTTTTACGGTAATGAGTCTGCCTACGTGGCGCTGACGTGGCATGAGTCCCGTCAGTGTCAGTGACGGGACTAGTCCCGTCAGCATATGTGACATGTTTGACTGCATTACTTTGGAAAAACTTATCCAATCAACTTTAATCGGGTAATTCTTTTGCTAAAAAATCCTAGAATGGTGCTTTTCCCAAAATGAAGCTCTGAAATATTTACTGAAACTCAAAATGTAGGGCAAAAGCACCGTTGTGCTAATATACATGGAAAATATGTATTGTTCAAAGCACACGTGGAAAGTATGACCATACTAGATTAGTCAGTTATGTCACGTTTGTTGCCATATTCAGTCCTGTCAATATAACTGCCAGGACTCCTTTCCACGTCACCAATCTAGAGTTGCCTATCCACATGGCAATTTTTGTTGAGTCTTGGCAACAAATATGCCAGCACTAGTCTTGGCAACAATTGTGCCAGCACTTGTGCAACCCAATAAATCTTCACCCGTTCATCCCTAACCCAGCACCACGAGTCTCGCGTCTACCTTTTCGTCATCTCGCCGTCGTCTCACCTCTCGCCATCGCCGGCCCCCGCCGCTAAACAGAAAGTTAGAATTTTTACAAAAGAGTAACCCTCCGGTTCTCAATTTCTAATTCTTAAATAACAAAATTCAACTCCTATAATAAGGGTCATAAGCACCCTTTTATAGACTTATTATAAATTGATTCAAAATTCAAAATCAAAAATTCTAAAAATAATAAAACTTACTAAAATAATTATAACAGTAATTAACATCTAAAAAAATTATAAATAAATAATTCAAAATGCATCCCAAATTTTTAATCTCAAATCACGTCAAATATGTTGTTTTCCTTTTCTTTCCAAACAAATCACAATCACATCTACTGCTTTATTGGGACTTGGATTCGATTGTAGTTTTTCATATTTCAAATCATTGTCTCTTTCAACAAATGGGTCATACTTATTGGGCCACAACTCTAGTTGACTACAAGTTTCTTGAATCAATCGTTGGGTCATGTACAATGGGCCAACTACATTATTCCTCTGCCTTCTCTCTAAAACCCCCCTCCCTCCCTCTCTAAAAAGCTCGCCTCTGTTCTTCTCCTCCCCGCAGCTGCGCCAGTACGTCGTTCTCTTTATTTTTTTTATTTTAATTGCCATTTATAGTGGACCAATCTGAAGAATGCAATGGACAACTACGAGGGTATATATATTGCTAAATGCGGGTTTCGTATATCTCAGTTGAAAATTCACATGTATGTTTACTATTTTACCATCACGTTTGTCAGTATAATTATTCTCCCTTTTATTCACGGGTGAAACTGGTTTGGATTTTATGTGATATATTTTTTCTTCTCGTGCGAACCTATTTCATCTCTGCATATTTCAGAGATTCATTTTTTGTGACTAGGGTTTGGGTCCCGTCAACTTGTTTGCCAGAATGGCTTCCTAAGTGCTAGCACAATTGTTGCCAAGACTAGTGTTGGCACATATGTTGCCAAGACTAGTGCTGTCATATTTGTTGCCAAGACCCAACAGAAATTGCCACGTGGAAACACAACTCCAGATTCACCTATGACGTGGAAAAGAGTCCTGGCAGTTATGTTGACTGTAACTGTAAGAACTCGCACCGCTAATTAAGGTAATTAGTGAATTAATTATGATAATTAGGAAAAGATTCCATAATGGACCTTAATAATTATTATTGGGCTTGAATAATTATATTGAGTGAGTAAAAATGCTGAAAGTCACTTTTCGGAAGAAAAGCGCAGATACCGGTTCTGCTACCCGGTATAAATGCGTACCAGAAAAGTATCCCGGAAAATTATAACGAATGCATGATAATCACTAGAATATTATGTAGGACTTGTAAAATGAGTTCCAAGTCAAAATAATGTAATCTGATGCCAGAACTGATACTGGCTATGGAAAAGCGCGTACCGGAAAGGTGCTCCGAACAATAAAATAAAAATATGAAAAATTTTAGAAAAATGTTTAGGTCTAGATTCCAAAGTTTGGGATCAAGATCTTTTGCGTAGCTATTATGGCCAATACTGCGCGTTAGGTGACCAATTGCCTATATATATTACTACTAAGGGCACAAAACCCTAGGTCATACTCTTTCTTACGTGACTTGTGGCTGATCAGCCTTCTCCCTGGTGCTCCTTTGCTGCCTTCTTCACCTTGGAGGCCAAGAAGCCATTTTTCCTCTTGGTTCCTTCATCAAAACACCTTGTGAGGGTGATTATGTGACTTGTGAGTGTGGAGAGTTGTGTTTGGGAGTGTCCAGCCACTGTGTGTGTGAGGGTTGAGGGGCTGAGTTGGTGTTCCTTTGGTGAGAGCTCTTATTCTTGGCTTGTGAAGCTCCAAGGAGCTTCCTTTGTGTTAAAAGGGCCAAGCTTTGCACCATTTTCGTACACCATTTTGTGGCCTGAGTTGAGGAGCTGTTGGGGAGCTCCAAGAGCACACATTACTCTGTTTTGAGCTTTGGTAAGCCTTGTCACCTTTGATCTTAAGTTTTGATGCTTAAAGTTGATGTCTTGGCCATGTTTAATGAGTAAACAATAAGGTATAATGATTATGAACCTAAAACAGATTAAAGATGCATGCTTTAACGTGTACATGTGTTAAAAGTTGAATCTTTGGACTGGATATTCACGAAATGCAAAAACTGCATTCTGTCGTGAGATATCCGGATATCTTTGTATCCGGATATCAGTATCCGAATATGGTATCCGGATATTCATATCCGGATGAGGGATCTGGATATCCGGATATGGTCAGTGTGATATCTGGATATTGCATATCCGGATATGTCCCTTGCAATATCCGGATATTCTGGGAATTCAAAGAACAGTAGTTGTGTTGTGTGAACAGTAAGCTATTGGGGGTTTGTGGACCCTAGATTAAGGAAGTTGAACTTCTGTAATTAATGAACTAAGTCAGAATCACATGATTAAGGGCTTATGGCTTTGTTGGAAGCCTTAAGACGTAAAACGTAAAGGAAAGGCGTAGTCTTTAAGTTGTATGCTTGTATTGCATAATCAATGACATATTATTGGTCCATATCAGATTGTGATACTGCTGTGTTTGGACTTGTGAGTGGTGGACTCTTGGCTTGGATAGCTAGCTTGCAAGGTAAGCTTTCGTGTCATCGGTTTAGCCATGTTATGGTTCCACCATGTCCCATGGGGATGTGGTTTATGCATGCTGTGTTACATGCTTTGATGTTTTGGAAATGCTGTTGAGCTATTATATGCAACGTGCTTTTATGATATCATGTGATGTCCACCTATACGGTAAGCCTGAGTATGTGGTACATACAAGATGGTGAGGCTGTGGGTGAGGTGCAAGCGGTGTTCCTTGTACTTATGTGGGTATAGACGTATTCCTGCATTTCTCTGGCCAGTAGATTTTATAAACACACATGGCATGAATATCTGTTGCACTGCATAGTTTAGGAACTTATATTGTAAATACTGTTTTTGAACTTATATTACACATGTAAGTGAGCTTGGGGTGGAAGATCCTTGAGGACCCCTTGCCTTACTGAGATTTCTTGTTTAGAGATCTCACCCCACGTTTGGGGACGCTTATTTCAGATAATGTTGAGGGCTCAGGTGGCAGGAGGCCAGAGCTGAGTTGATGTTATTATGACATGCTGGCATGCTGGATGTTGACTGCTGTTATGTTTTTCCGCTTTGATCTTTATGTTATGTTAAGACTGTTTTGGGCATTGTTGCCTTATTTGGTGAGCATGGGGTTTGTCCATGTCACATAGACTTGTTATGTTTTCTTGAGTTAAAGTTGTACTAAAGTATCAGGATTTTGGTCCAGGCTATGTGTTGTAGTCCTGTGGCTTTAGATACTCACTTATATATATTTATAAGGTATTCAGTTAGTTGTCTTGCAATTTACATACATGCAGTATTTTATGAAATTGATTAAGTAATCAAGTTGGCTAAGGTTAATGACGTCATAATTGAATTAAAGAAAAAGTTATTCCGCATTTTAATTAAGCGTGGCTTAATACGATAGTATGTTAACAATCCGGGTTAACACGGGTTGTTACAGTAACACCCCGTGTATACCCGGAATATTAACATTACATCGTATTAAGCTGTGCTTAATTAAAAATGCGGAATATTCTTTTTCTTTTCAATTATGACGTCATTATCAATTACCAACTTGATTACTTAATTAATTTCATAAAAATAATGCATGTATGTAAATTGCAAGACAACTAACTGAAATACCTCATAACATAAAGATAAGTGTGTATCTAAAATCATGGATCTACATCACGTAGTCCGGACAATATCCTGATACATTATTACAACATCGAATAAAACTAAGACATAACAAGTCTATGTGGCATGGACAAACCTCATGCTCATCGAATAAGCAACATAGTCAAACAAGTCTCAACATAAAACTCCGTAAACATAAATGAAGCTAATAGCATAACAACAACAGGTACAATCAGCTTATAATCAGCACTATCTAGCTCAACTCTGAACTTGAAATAAGCGTCCCCAAACGTGGGGTGAGATCTCTAATCAAAGAAATCTCAGTAAGACAAGGGGTCCTCAAGGATCTTCCACCCCAAGCTCACTTACATGTGCAATATAAGTTCTAAAAGCAGTAATTCAATATTAGTTCCAAAATTATGCAGTGCAACAGATATCTATGACATGTGTGTTTATCGCTATCTACTGGTCAGAGAAATGCAGGAATACGTCTATACCCACATGAGTACAAGGAACACCGCTTGCACCTCACCCACAGCCTCACCATCTTGTATGTACTACATACTCAGGCTTACCGTATAGGTGGACATCACATGCATATCATAAAAGCACAATGCATATATTAGCTCAACAACATTTCCAAAACATCAAAGCATGTAACACAGCATGCATAAACCAAATCCCCATGGGACATGGTGGAACCACAACATGGCTAAACCGAGGACACGAAAGCTTACCTCTTAAGCTAGCTATCCAAGCCACAAGCTCAAAGTCCAAACGCAACAGTATCACAATCTTTTATGGACCATTAACATATCAATAAACATGCATCTCAAGCATACAATAAAAAGACAACGCCTTTACTTTACATTTTACGTCTTAAGGCTTCTAACAAAGCCATAAGCCCTTAATCACATAATTCTGACTTAGTCCATTAATTACAGAAGTTCAACTTCCTTAATATAGGGTCCACAAACCCCCAATAGCCTACTGTATGAACAGTAAAGCTACTGTTCTTCGAAATCCCAGAATATCTGGATATTCCTCTGGGCATATCCGGATATGCAGTATCCGGATATTTCACTGACCATATCCGGATATACAATATCCGGATATCAATATCTGGATACCATATCCGGATATCAATATCCGGATATTTGCTCGACAAATATTCGGATATTTCACGACAGAATGCAGCTCTGCATTTTCGTGAAGATATCCATCCAAGGTTGGGTTTTTATCGATTAAAGACCCTAAAACATGCATTTCTAGGTGTGTTTGACATTACACAACGTTAAGTTATCATCTTTTAGCCTTTACATACATCAAGGTTCCATTTTTAAGCATAAAAACTCAATTTCAAAGGTGATGATCATACCACAAGCCAAAACAGAGGTGGATGATGCCCTTGGAGCTCTCACAACAGCTCCAAAACTCAGGTTCAACAAGGTGCACGAAAATGGTGAGAAAGGTTGGTTCTTTTCTTCACAAGGTACCTTCTTGGAGCATCAAACACCAAGAATGTGACACCGCCACACCAAACCAGAAAATCAACACTTCAAACCCACCAAAACAGAATTTCAAACTCAGAAACAAGGCTAACAACACATTCCCAATGCTCGCTCTCACTCGTCACAAGTGTTTTGCAAGGTTAAAGAGAAGGAAATCAAGAGAAAAGATGGCAACTTGGCTCACAAATGTAGAAGAGAGGGTGGCAAAGGGGTGGCTGACTCAAGCTCAGCAAGTTCACGTAGGAGGTACAACATGGCCTAGGGTTTATTGCCCACTAAGCTTAAATAGACGATTTAACACATACACGCAGTATTAACTTTAATTGCTACGCAAAAGATCTTGATCCCAAACTTTGGAATCTTAACCTACTCATTTTTCTAAGATTTATTATATTTATATTTTATTTTTCTGAACAAATTTCTGGTACGCGCTTTTCCATAGCCAGTATCAGTTCTGGCATCAGATCACATTATTTTAACTTGAAATTCGTTTTACAAGTCCTATATAATATTCTAGTAATTATCATGCACTTATTATAATCTTCCGGGATACTTTTTAGGTACGCATTTATACCGACTAGCATAACCAGTATCTGCACTTTTCTTGCGAAAAGTGACTTTCAGCATTCTTACCCACTTACTATAATTATTTAGGCCACATAATAATTATTAGGGTCAATTATGGAATCATTTCCTAATTTATCACAATTAATCAATTAATTTCCTTAATAAACGGTGCGGGTTCTTACATTGACGCGACTGAATATGGCAACAAACGTGACGCAACTGTCTGCTCTAGTATGGTCATACTTTCCACGTGTGCTTTGAACAGGACATATTTTCCCTATATATTAGCATAACGGTGCTTTTGCCCAAAATGTAGAGACTGAAAGTCAAACCCACTGTATACCATGGGAAATATCTTTGGTGCATCAGATGTACCGAACTCGGTACATCTTTTTTCCAAATTTGGTAAAATTTGTAATGTGGCGGAAAACAAAAAATTTAAAAGTGGTGAAATATTTTCTAAATTTGGAATAAAGATGTACCAACAAAGATATTCTCATATACCATGGCTAAGCAGACCCGAAATGCAGAACAGGACAACAACTGTAATGCAAACCCGAAAATCGATTTGGATGTTAGTTTCATAAATTCAATACAGATTGCCGTAATATTTTATAATCAATCAAATATAATATTAGTAAAATTGATATAATATTTCCAGAAATAATATGACTTACAAAAAACTTTTTGTAACATTCCTTATAAATTTATTTTACTACCATATTTTTGAAAATCAGTGTTTTTGGATAAAAAAAATACTTCTACTATACTCAAGAAATGCAGCAAGTTAGAAGAAAAGAAAATGTAAGTAGCGCCAGCTTATATTTATATGTCATGATTTGCAGTACCAATTTTGAAGCTCCTCTAAGTTGTAGGTCAAGTTAAATCCAAATATAATGTACAGTTTTATTTATTTTTATATATTTATGGCAATTTTACTTCCCATTTTGCTGCAAAAAGAGTTCTTCTGTAACAAATACAAATTTAATAGGATATGACAATTAGTAGGTACCGTTTTTCTGTGTGTCTGTTACAAACTTTTGTTTTTGTATCAATTGCAAAAAAAAAAAATCCTATTTTTATTATGGGATATTATTTTTAGGTAAAGTGTGTGTCATTTTTTTTTTTTTGGTAAAAGAGTGTGTGTCATTTTAAAGTATGTAAAGTTGTGTCATTTTAAGAGAAAGAAAGAGATAGATAAAAAAGAAGAGAGAGTTGATAAAAAAAAATAAAGATGTGGGTCTCATATCTTTGTGAGAGTGAAAGAATATAAGTTATGTCATTCTAAAGGATAAACATTTTTCTCATTATTTCTTTCATGAAACCGGAGAAAAACAATTGCTCTAGTAGACACAAATAGAGGAGAGTGAATAAAGGATTCCAATCTCACGTGTGTGTTTGCAGAAGAAATGTTTTTTCTTTTATTACATGTCTCATGTATCATAAGTGAAAATATTTCTTCTCAAACACAAATGGAGGTGAGAGAACAAGCATGAAGTGAATCTCATTTCAGATTTGTGCTTGCGGGAGAAGTTTTTTTTTTCTCTCCATGATAAAACAATATTCCATTATCATTTAGGGGATTATTTTTCTCATTTAATATGAGAATAAAGCAATCACCTACACAGATATGGAAGAGAGAGGAGAGAGAATTAAGAGGAGAGAAAAAATTTAAAGTGGGTCTCACATATAATTTGTATCTGGTGCATTGATTGAGATAATTATCTCATGTAAAATGAAATAATTATTTCCCTATCATTTATTATAAAATGTTACATACTTTATATATAAATCTAATAAGGTTATTATCTCTAAGGTGATATTTGATAGAGAAAAAAAAAAGATTTTCAGAAATATAGTGAGAAACTTTTTTTCTCGGATAAGTTACGAAAAAGTGTTTGGTAGGTCAGAATCTTTCCAGGAAAGTCTGTTAATTTTATTGATGTGATATTTAGTTGATTGTAAAATGTTGATGAGAATTTGAATCGAAAAAAATAAAATTATCCATTTCTACACATCTGCTAATATATTATATAAGATCATTTTTGTCTCAAAATGTGAAAATATGTTTCCTATTTTGTGGGGGAAAAAAATGATATCATGGATGAGATGAGATTATTTTTTCTTATGTGTAGTTAAAAATAAAAATGATGAAAAAAAAGTATTCTGAGATTTTTTTTACTTTTACTTGTATCAGACATGATAAAAAAAAAATTTCTCACCCCCACTTTTAATTTCCAGTATTTCAACAAAAAAATATTTATACCAAACACCCCTTTAATATTATTTAAAGAGGAAGATCATGCTAATCCGGAACAGAAAAAATAATTAGAGGGGATCCGAAAGCGAGATAAAATAAAGAGAAAAATTACTCTAATGCTACAGGTGATAACTTTCTCTCTTACACACCTTAATAATTGTACCATCTTTCCTTTTTTTTTTTTCTTTTTTTCGATCATAGAGCACACAGATTTATCTGTATAACGTGACATTAATCAGACCCCAAAATAAAAGGATCTTATGATTATGAGTGGCATGGGCCCAAATGACAGAAGATAAAGGGCAATTCCGTAAATAGAGATGTCATGCGATGGTCATTTTGTTTATATGAGACAGGACAGCAGCCGCCACACCCCGCATTTCGCGGGCTACAAAACAACGTTTGTGTCTGTCTTCATAATTTTGGCGCCAACCGACTTTGGTTGCAAAATTTTCCCAATCTCTCGGGCAGTTCGGGCAGAAAGGATGTGACCGAAAGAGGCTAAAACCGCGTCAGAACCATTTTAGCTAAAAACAAATAAAAAGAAATCATCAGTCAAAAACTGAGAGAGAGAGATAGAAGAGAGAGAGAGTATTAGTAAGTAGCATGAATGACTGTTCAGCGTTGGGTTCCGAATTTGGAATCTTTATTATGCTTAGGATTCCTCAGAGGCCCATGTGTACGTGTCTCTACTCCTTTCTTTCATACATTGGATTCCTCCTTCTTTATCCATTTTTCTCTTTCCTTTCATTTATTACTCAACACCTACCCTTCTTCTCTTCATTTTTTCTCTTCATTTTTTTTTTTCTATATACATACAAATCCAACTACATAGCAATTAAATGCTCTATACTATACTACTATATCTTGCCTATTATTATTATTATTATTATTATTATTATTATTATCATCATCTATCATTTAACATGATTCACAAAATTTTTCACTACACATAACATTTTATCACCATTAGATTAAAAAAAAAAATTATATCTCTTCAAAAACTTTTTAACATTCTCACAAACTTTTCAATGGTGATGTGATAACTCTTATAAAACCCTTATTATTATTATTATTATTATTATTATTATTAGAGTAAATATCTTTTTCGGTCGTCAGTAAATTTTATGATATCTGCTTTAGTTCCTAACAAATAAAAAGATTATTCATGGTCCCTAAAAAATCTAGGGTGGAGGTTCATTTTAGTTTTTTTGAAGGATTAATGTGGATCTTTTTTTAATTTATAAGAAACCACGATTTCAACTAAATGGGTCTATTTTGAATTTTTTAAAAACCACAAATAATCTTTTTATTTGTTAGGAACTAAAACAGCTATCGTGAAATTTGCTTAGATCAAAAAGGGTATTTACGATATTTTTTTAAAAAAAATGGGTTACATTTTATGTGTCCCTTTTCCTTCCACAAACCAACCCCTTTGGCTCACTTTTTATGTATCTTAACGTTCAATGGAAAGATCTCTAGCTTTGTGGAATGTTTGTTGTGGGTTACATGTTTTGATAGAGTAGTTTTTATTACATTAAGCAATTTTTGAAGTGAAGGGTAGCTTAATTCCAATAATTGTTATAGCCTAGACTAGGTGACCACCCTACAATTTGTGGTGACAAGTCACATCATTGCATATGTTACTTGATTGGGGCTGAGAATCCTGGCAGTGACTCCACTATGTGTCAAAACTCTTCAGGAGTCTGTACTTGTTCATTAATTTCAACCGTACCATTCACATCTCTCTTTTATTGACATCATATTCCTGATAAGTAAATACTGCTACCACTGCAGTGTGGAGTTGGGTCAGTCAGTGTATGTGTATGGAAGAGGTAATTTGCAAATTGCAACATTTCAAGATTTCTCCAATTGGATCAATAATTGAAATTCTAAAAGGGTTTTATAAAAGTTATATGATAGGAAAAGTGATTCTGTTATGTTATAGGAATTTATTTTACGTGTCGTAGTTTTTTTATATTTGAAATTAATTGTTGAAAAATGTTATAAGTGTAGAAAACTTTATGTGATCATGAAAAATGACAAATGCAAATCCATCCTAAAATAATAATAATAATAAGATAAAATCACAAAGAAAAGTGGTAAACGAATTAGGGGCTTTTAGCTAGACTAGTTAAGGCTTGAGTTTATATATCTGAAATTGGTTGTTGATATTAGACTTGAACTTATATAAAAGTTCATTTAATAAAAAGGCATTAGATTCCAATTCAAAAGTTTGGCTCAGGCTGACCTAATATATTAACTTTTATTTTTATTTTATATTTTTTATATACTTGTAATAGTTCATTCTTTATAAATCCATTTCAACTTATTTTGTTGGTTAAACAGATTTTTTGAATGATTTTGTTATATATTATACTATTTCGATATATATTGAATTTATGAATATTTATGAAATTACTAATATTATTAATTGTATATTATGTTTGTATAAATTTTTATTATCTTATTTTTTTAAAATAGGCTAAATAGACTTTTACTTTTTATAAATAAATCATGCCATAAGCCAATAATTATATTCATAACAATTAATAAATTTAGTTAGGTTAATAAATTTAAACACATAGTTAATCTTTCTAAGAAGTTTTCACTCGACTTATTAACGCTCCTTAATCACAAGCAAATTAATTGGCTCATGAGTCATTATTTCATGTATGACATGTGCATGAGTCAGCGTTTCTATCTGCTCCTTAAAAAAAGGAACTTCGTGTGGTGCCAGCAGTCCTCAACTTGATGAATGACAACAAGGGATGCATAAAGTAGCTGGAGAAAAAATAAGGTGTAAATTTGCATAATGACCTGTGAGCTCAAATCAAATGCATTTTTTTTTTTTCAGATAAGTACATGGATAATAAAAACCCCAGATCAGAAAATTAAAGGCATATGTTTGATTGTGTTGTAATTTTTTTTTTTCTTAAAATTATTTTGTGAAATAGTTATGGAAATAGTTATTTTTTATATTTCTTTTTTTTAAAAAATTAAAAATCAAAATAGAAAACAAAAATAACTGAGACATGGGATCTGTTTAATTGTGTTCTGATTTTTTTTGTTCTTAAAACTGTTCTGTAAAATAATTATGAAAACCGTTGTTTTCTATTTTTTTTTCTTTTTAAAATTAAAAACCAAAACAGAAAAGAAAAACAACTCAAATATGTTTTATAAATTTGATTCTAAAAACAAAAAAACAATTATAGTTTTCAAAATATTTTTTACAAAACAGGTCTTACTAAACGATTTTTTTAATTTTTTTGTTCTGAAAACTAAAAAATAGTTTTTAAAAATCACAATCAAACAGAGCCATGTTCTCTAAATTTGATTTAAAAAATATAAAAAATAGTTATAGTTTTCAAAACACTTTTTACAAAAATAGGTCTTATCAAAAGAGTTTTTTATTTTTTTATTTTGTTCTGAAAACTAAAAAACTATTTTAAAAAACAATAATCAAACAGAGCCTTACTCTCATAAATTTCCTGTTTCATTTAGCTGATAGAACATTGTGGTTCTTGCAAATTTAATAAATGATGATGATCGTAGACATCTCTCATTCGAATATGGAAAGCAAGAAAAGATCACAATCATATTCATCCCAACAAAGCAATAGCAAGTATTGATAATGTATAGGATGATCTTAATGATCACAAGGAGCAATATTATGAGCCAATCATTCATGTGTGTGTCCTTGCAACTGCTTATACTGAGAGATATAAAATCTGAGTCTTCACATAAAGGGGCAATTATCCCTTCTTAGGTTTATATAAATTTTTAATTTTGAACACTTATTTTTCATATAGTTAGTAACTATCCTTCAAAATTTATGGAAATCCTTAGTTGTGAATATCTTTTTTATTTTTTTTAGTCATATAAATATCGGGGTAATTTCAAAGAAACATATTATTGTAATTGTGTCTCCCTCAAAAAAAAAATTCTGACTCCACCATTTCTCGGATAGTAGCTAACTCAAAAACAAAATTCAATCAACCATGCATGAATAGTATAATTCCGAAACTGTATCTTTAATGAAAAGGACTACTTGGTTAATTTCTCTGGTGAAAATCACTAGTGTCTAAGCATGTGCACGTGTGTTAAATGCAGATGCCGATGTCATTATATGTGATAGACTCACTCACTCAAACCCCCTCTGTTTCCAATTGAGTTTTTACGGGTTTGATTGGATCAGGGGTTTAAATCTTATTTCAAGTAAATTTTTGAAAAGAATTTGGGGAGCAAAGGATATGTCTCTCTCCTTGAAAGGGATTAGTTTCATTCTTCCTCTGTAGCGAAGCTCAATGCACTTCCAATGAGGGGAGCCTTTCGAACCGTACTCCGAGGATAAGGTGACAGAAAGAGATTGAATGAGGATACTTTCCAAGTTATACCAAAAAAAGAAAAAAAAGACTCACTCCTCCCAAACTAAAGTTAATTCTCTTTAGTATTATTTTATGAAAAGATTTAAAATCTTAATTCCGATGAGAGTATGAACATATGAGTATGACCATGTGTTCAATTCTTTTTAGTATTATTTTTGGAAGATATTTAAAGTCTTAATCCATATCAGGTTAGTTGCGAAGCAATGAATCAATTGAAACATTAAAAAAAAAAAGTTAAAGTTGTTACGTGAAGGGTTGAGCATGATCTTTATTTTATTTCTAAATTAACATTGCACAAATAATGCATTTACCCGTTATTTGATATGATATACAATGACAAGATAAACCCAATGGAAAGAAGCAAAGCTGAGAATTATGGTTTCTTTAATAGGGAAAGAATCAAAGATAATTGGTTTGTCTATCCTTTCTAGTGATATATAGTAAATTCTCACATTATTGATGTAGGTGCTAGCTTATTTGTTCTAGACTAAATTAGGGTTTAAATTAAGGTAAATGATTTTGACATGAAGCAGCAGATTTATGTTTTAAAGTTATAGCCTTAATATACTAATGATGCTAACAAATTTGGCCTATCACGCAGAATGTGATTTTATAACTAAATAACAAAAACGAAAATCTCATTAGACAATATATAATGTGATGCTTCCTGAAAGGAAGCAAGGGCCAAAGCCTAAAGTAACATGGAAGAGAGGGAAAAAAAAATTCTAAGAAAGTATATAACTATCAAGGAACTGCCTCATGTGGTACCCATTTAGGCCATCATAATAGTAACACAAACACTATTGCTTATCCAATTCTAAAATAACCACACAATGTGACATAGTAAGACCTTAAACATTTACTACAACTTTACTTTACTGTGTGCTTTCTTAAAAGGCTCCTAATCCCTAGAAACCTTTCTTATTATACAATACCAAAGTGTACCTGAGATTAGGTAAACACTATCATCAGCACCTTTTAAACAAATCCATTGGTCATGCGAACCGTATCTCTAAACTTTGAGATTCTGGTACATGAAAAGAACATGTACACAAATCTAAGGCTATGTTGGAATTTGATTTTCTCACGTTGCATGAGAATTGAATTCTCATATTGTGACTCAACTAATGGTGGGCCTCACATTTATTAAAAAAAAAAAACAATTTGCACGCAAATCGAAGGGTGAAAACATGAGAATTGTATTCTTATGCAACATGAGAAAATATTTTCTTATCTTTTATTTCTGTTTTCGAAAATAGTTTTTGGAATAAAAAAATTAAAAAATTTATTTGGTAAGATCTGTTTTGAAAATTATAATTATTTTTTTATTTTTAGAATCAAATTTAGAGAATATGTCTGAGTTATTTTTATTTTATGTTTTTGTTTTTAACTTTTAAAAAGAAAAAAATATAAAAAACAACAATTTATATAACTATTTTACAAAATAATTGTAAGAAAAAATAAATAAATCAGAAGACAATCAAAACCTAAATATTCAATACCAAGAAGTAAATATACAAGAGTGTGTCAATGGCATTAATTGCTCTGCTTAAACCATTTATTTTGTAACAGTACAATCACAATCACAATCACATAGGATTCTGATATACTGCCCCTTAAGTATTTTCTCATTTAATAATCTGAGGAGAATTATGAGGGACTTGACCTTGGCTCTAGTGTACAAGGCTCAAGCAAAAGTGGGGCATAGAAGAAGATTAAAGCATGAAAAAAAGGCTCTTGGGGAAAATAAGGTTGGAAGGGATTTGTCACAGTCAATACACTTGTGCAGCATCTTATTAGCCGCTAAAAAGATTTTCCTTTGTGTAGTACAGCTTTTGGCTACTTTACGAGACATTTTGAAACATGCATGTATGGTTCTATGCGCTTGTGTTTTGTGTATCAGACTTAGTGGAGAAAAACTATTGAGTGAAAACATAGAGCCTCAAGAAAGGAATAGAATGAATCCTCTCATATATCATAGGCAAGTTTATTAACAATGACTACAGAAAAAAAATTTAAGTAACAGTTAATTTATTTATGGGAAAAACAAATATTATGTTATAGGAAAATTCTCATGTCATGTCGTATAGACAATCAATTGTGGGGCCATTATTTTTTAAATAAAAGAAATATAAAAGAATTGATGGATCCACTTTTATGTGTCTCTAGAAAATTGCTTGTCATGTGAAAGGAGGAAAACATTACCATTACCGTTTATTTATTGACAGTTAAAATCATATAATATAATCATGGTTTGCATTCTATCATTTAACATGACCACAAAAAATTTTCTACACACATAATATTTTGTGGAGCCCGCATGTTTAAAAAAAAAATTATGGCACGCAAAATAAATCTCTATAACATAACATAATCACTTTTCCTATTACATATAACTCTTATAAAACCCTATAATCATATTAAATGAAACATGATACATGATTCCCATCGAGGAAAAGAGAGGGGTAAGAAGTTGCAAACAAGATTGAGAAAAGAGAAAGAAGGCCCTTGACATTTTTTCCAATTAAATATTGGATAAACTTTTTTTTTTCCTTAAAAATTAAACAGATCCTAACATGCAACTGTTTCTCATTTGATTTACTGTTTTTGGGGTACAAGGGTAAGACGGCAAAGTAAGGAAACAGAGATAATTTGTGACGTATGAAAGAATGAATCAGAAAAGACTTCGGAAGATTGTGTGTAGAGCAGTGCACGGCAATGTTACTCAAGTACACTACATAGGGAGGGGATGCACAATTTCATTAAAATTTGTTACCTTTGGCAACTAACTCTAGAAGAAACATTTTGTTGCAAGAAAATTAATTTCAGCAGCCATGTGAGTGTGCCCAGAAAGAACACTTTCATATAAGTAAAATAAACTTGGTCATAAATACATTAGGTAGTAAGACTAAGCTATGTGGTTATTCCAGCTCGAACATGATTATCTTCGGTTAAATATATTGGTTTTTCAAAAGAACAAAAATAAGACTAATAAGCCATTTTTTTTTTTAATATCAACCCTAATTATTTCTTTGAAACAAATAAAAACTTTCTTAAACCTACTATGAATATTTTATGCGGTTAGTCAGAAAAAAAAAAAAACTGACCATTTTGCACGCAAAACGAATTTCTATAACAATAATAAATTTTGTCAAAATGTCACTTTTCCTACAACATAAATCTTATAAAACCCTAAACATATATATGGTTTATAAAAACAAAAAGAGAGTAAGACTAAGTTTTTTTTTTTTTTTGGATATCAATCTAATTATTTCTTTGAGACGAATAAGTTCATCACAAGCTTTGGTTCTTTAATCCGATTATGAGACTAATTCCAAATACACGGTTAGTCCAAAATTAAGATATTATACCCCTCCTATGGTCATGTATATCTTAGGTAGTAAGACTAAGCCATTTTTTGTCGGATATCAATTATAATTACCTCTTTAAAACAAGTAAACGCTTACAAAAATTCTCAGAAACTTCAATTCTTTGAACGAATTATTGATCTAATCATCATGTCCTTGCTAAATGTGATATTAGTCGTAAATATATTAGGTAGTAAGACTAAACCCTTTTATTCTGATCATACTAAATTAACGGAACATTTAGGCATCCAGCTGATTAAGTAACAAAAATTTGAAGCAACGTAGCTCAAAAATGAAAACAAAAAGACACTGCACAGAACTACACATTCTTCAAAAGGTTAAAAATTGCACTAGAATCGTCACAATACAAAGTGTTAACGCTGCACAAAGAAGCACGCAAACCCAAAACAAAACAACTCGTTGGCTGGCTCAACTGCAAACTCTCACTCTCCATATTGAAAAGCTCATGATTCGACCAACAAATTCTGTATACTAAAATACTCAAAATATTTTAAACCTTCTCATTAATCAAAAACAGAACTAAAAAAAAAAAAACTACATAGCCTCTAAATCAAAATAAACCAAAAAAAAATACTACTCAAGAGTGCGTTCTAACTTCCTAGTAATCATTTTTTTTTTCTTTTTTCATTTATACACAAGTCCTCATTTCTTCACCTAGAAAAGAAACAAGAGAGAGGAATCATCAGAATTCAGAACCAAGTACAAAAACATAAATAAACCCAAGAAGAAAAACCCTTCAAACTCAACATATTCTTCCATTTTGTGTTCCTCGGTGATTAAACTTGAAACCTCTCTCACTTCCTAAAATCTTCTTTCTTTGTTAGTTGAATCAAATAGCTTTCTCAACATGGCACTTGAACACGGTTTCCAAATCAGGAGGTGTGAAGAACTCTCTAACACCAACCACCATGTTGTTACTACACCTTGAAGGTCGCCGCTTCCTCGGCGCCGCCGGGCACGACAACTTCTCCGGTATCCTAGCTTCCTTCGCCGTCGGCGTCGTTGAACGTGCTTCTTCATCGTCGTCACCGTTATCGTCGTTGTTGTTATCTTTCGCCCTTGTCTTTATTGGCTTCAGAGACCGAACCGCTATTCCAGCAATTACCCATTTCTTTGATTCTGATTCGAGACCAGAATCTGCTTGCGTCTTCTTCGAAAACCCCATGATGGAATCGAGTGAAAGGTTTAAACTTTAGCTTCTGGGTTGATCAAAACAGCGGAGAGGGAAAGTGGGTGTGGATCAGAATTGAAAAAAAAATAAATAAATAAATAACCGAATGTTCAATGAAAAAAGATCGAGTTTTTGAATGAAGGGACACAAAGGGAAGTTGAAAAGAGTGGTTTTTTGTTTTTGGGGTGGTGAGAATCAGAACAAATGAGAAGAAAGGAAAAAAAATGGATGCGAGAGAATCAGAGGAATGAGGAGGAATAAGAGAAAAGGGTTATCTTAGAGAGAGAGAGAGGGGGAAAGGTTTGAACTTTGAAGGAATGAAGGAATGAACGAAGGAGAAAAAATAAAAAGGAGTTGTTTTGAGTTTTGAGTTTGAGTTTTCGTGGGAAAATAGAAATCAATTTTCCGAGAAAGAAAGAAGGAAAGAAAAAACAGAGAGAGGAGAGAGAGAAAGGGGTGCCCGTGATTTTACGGGCAGCCCAAAGGGATTGAAGGCGAATTTTGGCGCCAAAATTTCATTTGTTATGGAAGCAACGGCTCTTTTTCCCGCCTTTGGTTTACTCATTGAAATTCCGATTTTACCCTTTTTTTTGTTGATTTTACGTTTATTAATTAAATAATTTCTAGGGAGTGATGTTGTTGCAGACAGTGTGGGCACGATGACCGGCGTGACAGAGAGTCATGCGGTGCGACGTCGTTTCGGTAATTGATGACGTGTCCTTCTAAATCTGAACATCACACTGGTGGGTCCCCTTGGTTAATAATGGAATAATATCACTGAATAGTGAAATGTACATTTATGTACATACACGTGCCTTTCAACGAGGGGATTCATCAATCACTAAATTCAACTCAAAAAATCTCATGTAAAAATAAATTTGAACTGAAAAAACAAAAAAAAATTATGGATTTTATAATTCTTATGTAACATGAAAATTGAAATCTCATATTGTAGAGATAAAAAGCATATGAGACCCATATGTTAGAAAAATTTATGTGTAGGACTTACATCACCACGGAAATCGAAAGGTGTGTAGGAAAATTTTAATTCTCATGTTAAATGAGAATTATAAAACCCAAAATTTATTACAGACAAATTTTTGTTGCTACAATCGTAGTGAATGAATTTTATTATTTTTATTTGAGTTTGCTTCTTCTGAAGTTACTGCAGATAAATTATCTACGGTAAATCTAAAATAATGTCATTTGGGACAGAAATCATGATATTTTTATAATTTTAATTTATTTTAGGGTTATTATAGTATTTATAATTATAATTTTTTATTCTTTCAATTTCGAAATAACATCTTTTTGAAAATAATACAAATAATTTATCTGTGTTAGATAGAAACAACAGATCAAAAAATAATTAAAAACCCATTTATATGGATGAGATCTTTGGTATTATGAGAAGAGAAAAATGTTTGTTCTTTTAAATGACACAACTTATATCATTTCACTCTCACAAAGAGGTGAGACTCATATCTTTATATTTTATTGTCCACTCTCACTCATTCTTTATCTATCTCTTTCTCTCACTTAAAATGACATAACTTTACATCCTTTTAAATGATAGACGCTTATCCCTCGTGAGAAAGGGTTGTGTTCTATATCAAATCATACTAGTTGAATTATTTATTGAAAAAGTCATAGCGTACATAATGTATATAAAATTTATGCAGAAACTAACTCATTATTTTAATAACTTTTTTTATATGGAAAATTAAACGGATAATGATTATCCTAACTCGAATAATATATGTTCGATTTTCAGCTTTGGGAATATTATATATGACCCAATTTTTCCCAGCGCATACTGATAAAAGCCACAAACTAATACAGTTTCAGCTGTGGACATAGAAATATTAATTAATGTAAAAATAATATAAATATATATAAAAATATCACAGATTCTTTTTACAGTTTCATCATATAATTATTAATTTGGACATTTTTTTTTATTTTTTGATAAACTTAATTTGGACATTTTGAGTTCAACAGATAATATTTTTTTCGGGAAGTTTGTCTATATTTTATGGCATTTGAATTTTTTTTTTTGGTTTTATATATATCATGTAACATAATATAACTTCATTTTTCTACATACACATTAAAGGAGTGGGGTCCACATATTTTTCTTTCTCTTTCATCATTCCACTTTCTCTTTCCCTTTTAATGTGAGAGTTGAAAACAACATTTAAATTATGTAACATAACATTAATAAAACTCTTTTTTGTATTCTTTGTAGGTTGATGAGGGATAAACATATAAAAACAATTATAGTAGGACCTATGTCATTATTTATGTAAGGTACAATAAACTTTTATTTGCGTCTTTCTCTCTGAGGACATGAGAGACAAAATTGAGAAAAGAAACATGAAATAATCCAAATCTCTTTTATAGTTGTTATGTCTCATGTAATGTCTATATTTAGGTACGTGTACAAATGTCCTTAGCTAGAAGCGGAGAAAACATAATAATAGCTCAAATAGATGATTAGCATTTTGTTCATTAGTCAACTACAATCAAAACAAAATTGAAGTACTTCATAAAGGTCACGTTTCAACAAACTTAATATAGTGCTTAGATTAAGTCACGGAGTCTAGCATAGATGAATCTAGATACTCCCATGTTAAAAAAAATATACGACATGATTATGTGGGAAATCATAATCATTTAAAGATGGATCAATAATAATAAATAAAAGAGAAAAAAAATTAAAATTGATAGTTATAAAGTTATAACCTTACTTCATTTATGTATGGTTATAATCTTTTCACATGGTTTTTTTTTACATGAAATAATCAATTTCCAGTTTGGAAACTTGGAAATTCAAGATGCAGAACCTCCCAAATAAACAGTGCCAAAGACAATGAAGGAGGAGATGAATGCGGAAAAATAAGTCCACTGATTAATATATATCGTGATTAAAGGCTCAAAAGACACCCCATGTTAAAGTTGAAAACATGAAATACTATACCACAACCACAACATCCCTTCATGGTTTTGGGTCAAAGATCAAGCATTCAATATTCTAAGTGAATAGCCCCACATGTTTTAGTATGAATCGAATTGAAAGTTCTTATTCTCTCTTTGATATTTTGATAAACTAGCCCCCACAATCCACATAATTGGTTTAATTAGGTGCTCTACCTGGAGTCCAATAAGACATTGACTTGGTGCACCGATATATTGGCGGTGAACTTGGACGTACATGTATACACGCATGTGTCAAGAATAGTACAACACGATGGTATTCCTTGCTATTTGTGCGACAGCTATTAAGTATCGATTTTATAATTTTCTTTTAACATGAGAATTAGAAATTTCTTACACACCCTTCGATTTTCGTATTGACATGGGTTCTACATATAATTTTTTCTAATACATGGATCCCACATACTTTTTATCTTTACAACATAAAATTTTAATTCTCCTTCAACATGAGAATTATAAAATCCATTAACAATTCAGATTTTTTACGTACATAATGAAAATATTTTTGATATTATAGTTGTACCCTCTAAAGCACAGACACGCAATTTTTTATAAAGTGGGCTAGGGTCCTTGCCCCAAGGCAAGGCGCCAGGTCTTCACCCGGATTTGATGAGAAATATGCCAGGGTCCCAACACGCAGATGGGCGAGCGTGGCGGGCAAGCACAGCCCAGGGGTTAATATATATTGGGCAGCTGGAACATAGGAACCTTAACGGGTAAACTGAGGGAGTTGGCAGATGTTTTTGCTAGAAGGAAAGTGAATATTGTTTGTTTGCAAGAAACTAAGTGGGCTGGAGAAAAGGCCAAGGAAGTGGATGGAACTGGTTTCAAGTTATGGTACACAGGTACTAACAAGAGTCGAAATGGTGTTGGAATTATGATCGATAAAAGTTTCAGAGATAAAGTTGTGGACGTCAAAAGGAAAGGCGACAGGATTATTCTGGTTAAGCTTGTTGTGGGAGATTTAATCCTGAATATCCTCAGTGTGTATGCACCCCAAGTTGGATTGCAACCAACTGACAAAAGCCAATTTTGGGAAGACTTTGAGGAGATTTTGAGGGGAATACCTCGAGAGGAGAAGATTTTCTTAGGAGGAGATCTAAATGGTCATGTTGGTGAAAGCAATGGAGGTTTTGATAGAATCCATGGAGGTTTTGGTTATGGGACGAGAAACGAGACTGGAGAAGATATCTTGAATGTTGCACTAGCCTACGATTTGATGTTAGTGAACACCTTTTTTCAAAAAAGGGAGTCACACCTAATCACTTATCATAGTGGCCAAAATCGTAGTCAGATTGATTTCTTTCTGGCTAGAAGAGAAGATAGAACTTCTTGTGTCGACTGTAAGGTCTACCCTGGAGAGTGTGTCGCTACGCAACATAAGCTGGTAGTCTTGGATGTTCGGTTCAACAAAGTACTTACAATGAAGAAGAGGGCTCAGGACCCAAGGATAAGGTGGTGGAAGCTTAAGGAGGGAAAAGAGAGAGAGTTCAATGAAAGAATGTTGCACGATGGACCTTGGGAGTTTGATGGAGAAGTAAATGATATGGAATGAGATGGCTAAGTTTATTCAAAATTTGGGAAGGAGGGTGTTGGGAGAAAGTAAAGGAAATGGATTTCTTGCAAAGGAAACATGGTGGTGGAATGGAGAGGTGCAAGAGGCAATTAAACATAAGAATGAGTGCTTTAGATCTTTGCATAAAAGTCCCAGTGAAGAGAACTTGCAAAAGTTTAGACTGGCGAGACAAAATGCAAAGAAAGCAGTGCGAGAAGCTAGGGGCAAGGTTTTCAACGAGTTGTATAAAAATCTTGGGAGCAAGGATGGTGAAAGAGGTATTTACAAACTTGCAAAGATAAGGGATAAGAAAAGTAAAGACCTCACTCAAGTTAGATGCATCAAGGATGAGAATCAAAAACTTCTGATGAGAGATGGAGATGTAAATGAAAGATGGTTGAACTACTTTAACAAGCTGTTTAATGGGGATGGAGATACTAGCGAGGTGGACTTGGAGGACGCGTATGATGATATGAATAGAAGATTTGTACGCAGAATTAATACACATGAAGTTAAGGAGGCTTTAAAGAGGATGAAGACTAATAAAGCCTTGGGGCCTGATGGTGTGCCTATTGAAGTGTGGAGAGGCCTAGGGGATGTGGCAATAAAATGGTTGACCAGTCTTTTTAATATCTCCAGACAAATAAGATGCCTGATGCTTGGAGGAAAAGTATGATTGTGCCTATCTACAAAAACAAGGGAGATATACAGAATTGTTCAAACTATAGAGGCATTAAGCTAATGAGTCATACTATGAAGTTGTGGGAGAGGGTTATTGAACATCGCTTGAGGAGAGATACCAAGGTTTCTGTGAATCAATTTGGATTTATGCCAGGAAGATGTACCATGGAAGCCATTTTCTTGATGCGACAACTTATGGAAAGATACCGGGAAAAGAAGAAGGACTTGCATATGGTGTTCATAGACCTTGAGAAAGCATACGATAGGGTTCCAAGGAAAGTTTTATGGTGGGTCCTGGAGAAGAAAAAGGTTCCATCAAAGTATGTAAAGGCAATCCAGGATATGTATGATGGGGCTACTACATGTGTAAAAGCTTGTAACAGAACATCAAGTTATTTTCCTATCACGGTTGGTGTACACCAAGGGTCGGCTCTAAGTCCTTATCTTTTTGCCTTAGTTATGGATGAACTAACAAAAGATATTCAAGAGGAAGTGCCATGGTGTATGCTTTTTGCAGACGATATTGTGCTTATTGATGAGAGCAAGGAGGGTGTTAATAGAAAACTTGAATTGTGGAGAAGCACATTGGAATCCAAAGGATTCACATTAAGTCGAAGCAAGACTGAGTATCTGAAGTGTGAGTTTTCTCTGGTACGAGAAAAAGCCCGTGCATTTAATTGGTCAACCCAAAAAAGATGCTTTTAAATACTTGGCTCTATTTTACAAAAAGGTGGAGAGATTGATGATGATGTAAATCATAGAATCAGAGCAGGGTGGATGAAATGGCGCAGTGCATCTGGATTTTTGTGTGACCGCAAAATCCCCCTTAAGTTAAAAGGAAAATTCTATAAAAAGGCAGTAAGACCGGCAATGCTATATGGAGCGGAATGCTGGCCAGCACATAGGCAACATGAGCATAAGATAGGAGTAGCAGAGATGAGGATGTTAAGGTGGATGTGTGGTTACACAAAGATGGATAAGATAAGAAATGAAGATATTCGGCGAAAGGTCGGAGCAACCGGTTGCACAAATCGAGAACATAGATTGAGGTGGTTTGGGCATGTGATAAGGCCCCTGGATGCTCCCGTAAGAACAGAAGTTTGTTACCAAGAGCTCAACACAAAAAGAGGCAGAGGTCGGCCGAAGATTACTTGGGGGAAGGTAGTAAAACAAGATTTAATGGAGTGGGATATAGATTGGCGGACGGTGTGTCTTAGAACGGAATGGAGAAAAGCTATAAGTATGGTGGAGGGTTAGACCCGTGGTTATTCCTATGTTCCAGATGGTCCCTTTTTAGTCCTTTTCCCCTTCATTTCCCTGCTGCTTCATGTCCCTTTCTTTTTCACTTTTATATATTTATATATTCATATATATATATATATATATATATATATATATGTATATATATATGTATGTATATATATATATATTTTTTTTATTTTTATTTTTCTTTTGTATTTTTATTTTTATTTATTTATTTATTTATTTATTTTTTTTATTTTATTTTATTTATTTTATTTTATTTTTCAACTGTATTTTTATATCTTTCATGTGGGTTCATCTACCACCGACCCCAATTAATTTGAGATAAAGGTGATGTTGATGTTGATGTTGATGTTGATGCGTGTCGGACACGCGTCCAACACGGACACGTTTTGACACGCTCGGACACGCGTTTGACATGTGGTCAATATTTGGGGACAGGCGGTCAACGCTCGGACACGTTCCGACACGTTTTTCTGATACGCAGTCAACTTTTTTGGACACGCAGTCAATGCTCGGACATGCTCGGACACGTTCTCGGACACGTTCGGACACTTTTTTTTTTTAATCTTAATTTTATTTTGTTAACTAAATATAAAAGAAATAATTTATAAATTAATTTTTTTCTATTATAAAATTTGATATAAAAAATTAACAATGTACAAAAATCATTTATATTTATATTTATATTATGAAATTTAAATATTAATTGATTATATAATTTATTATGAGCTGCTATATGTATTAAATGAAAATTATATTATATATATTAAAAAAATTATTTAATATCAAAACGTGTTCCAACGTGTCGAAATATGACATTTTTTATAATTAACGTGTCGGCGTGTCGTGTTGTGTCAGATGTCCATATCCGTGCATGATAGGTTGTACCAATTACTCTGGACATTATTTACAATACCTTTATCTATGTAGTTATTTCCTTCCATGTTATATTATAATTTTTATTTTTTTAATAAAGAAGCACCTACTCACGTTGTGCCAAAAAAATATGCTCGTATATAATATGATAGAATCAATGATGTAGGATAAACCTAGGTGGCGGCATTTGGTTGAGGAGAAATTTTTTTAATACTACGGAAATGTAATTGATAGGAAAATGGTTGAAAAGTGAGTTTGGTAAGAAAATGTAAAAAAAAGTTATTTAATTGGTTGGAAAAAAATTTACTAGACAAATTAGGTAAGATTTATAAAGTCTACGTTTGATTCGAGGTAAAATATAGATGGCGAAATAAGTGACAATTACGAAAATATCCCTATTTTTAAAATTTTTGAAAAAATTAAAAAATTGTAAATTAGACAGAAACGCGAAAAGGAAAAATGGATCCAGTGAGGGTAGGTTATAGAGATAGATTATATTTGTCATTTTTTGGCAAGGTCACAAATCGCAATTGGTGATTCTTCTGGTGGTGTTACTGATAATACTAAACAGAACCAGCGGTTACACGCTGATCGTGAAGATGAGTGGTGAGTTCTAAACCGGCGAAGATTGTGAGCAACAGCGTGGGTCGATCGTCGGTGACGAAACAGGGTACGATGATGTTCGCCATGTTTTGGTTTTTTGTATTGTATCTGTTAACCGTTGTGTTGTGTTGCTTTGTTAAGCGCATGTACTGGTTGGTTACCCTTTCTTCTTCATCTCTTTCAACCCACAAAACACGCTTTAGATGAGGGTAATATGGTCCGATGCCATTTGCCCTATCCTTCATTTCCCTGGCTAAGTTTGAAAAACCACATACAAATTGGCTTTCGTAACATGAATTTTCTTTGCTATCTACTACAAAAAGCTGAAAGCTATGCAAATCGCTTAGATGGTGAAATTGAAGGAAACCGTGAATCAAACATGGTTGTTTTGCTTTCCCACTTTCACTTGCATATGCATCCTCCTTGATACCCCGAACCAAACGTCCCCTAGTGTATTTTGGAACAGCTGTCGCACCTCAAAGCATTTCGAAGCCGAGCAACTAACTCTAGTTTCAGTGGCACTTTATCTCTAGCTAACCACGACTTAACAATTTATAGTAGTGAATCAAGGTAGGGATATGACTTAAAGCTAAAATTTTCTAAAAAACAATCATATTGGATTACATTTTCTCTCTCTTTAATTTTTTTTAACATTCTCTCTCTTTGATCCAATGGTGATTAGATATGTAATAAGTTGGTAGTGAAAAATTTTGGTAGTTAGAATATCCTACCTCGTGAATCAATACATACTTTAATAAAAAAAAAACAAATATTGAAATATTCCAATTTAATCAATTGTATTGATTTTTGAGTATGTAATTGTCCTAGCTCGTCCAGTTAGTTGGCCCAATATTAATAGTGATTTAGTATTGTAGGCGGTAGTGGCTGAGCTAAGATTTTATTTTTATCTGGGGCTGACAGATTAAATTATCCAAATATTTATCGTAATTACATAAATTTATTAGGAAAAAAAATTACCATTAAATCTAGCAAACTTATCTAAATTATTTACCATAAAATCTAGCATACTTTAGCTTGATATTAAAATAAAGGTGCCGTGAGTCACTAAGTTATCATGAATTAATTTATACAACTGCAGGCTGTATCGTATAGTATTAAGTAATTGCTTACAATATCCTAATTATTTATAAAATAGTTATTGTGAGAAAGAAAGAAAAAAAGAAAAAAAACATTTTGTTTTAAAGAGCAATGACATGAAATTCAATACGCTTTGTCGCTATGAAAAAAAGCCATGGAGGTGTTGCATAACTTCATAATTTGTCAAGAGAGAGTATATAAAGACGATTCAGATTCAAATATTTAAGGAAACACTAAAGAACAAAACACTCAAAGGTACTCCACTCGAATAAGCATATCTTCACAAAATAAAACCAATCATAAGAAAACTAGAAAAATTTCAGAATAAAAAAGCACCAATTTAAGAGCAAATATCATTGGGGTTTCTAACTTTGAGAGAAACGCGAGCAGACACGAAGACACCGCTGGAGTTTCTAATTCCACTGAGAATGTATTAGGCTATTAGCTGAGAGACAAAGAGCATAGATGATGCCAAATTTTAACTTTTGCATGGGTCAAATAATAATTAATTGGGCCAAGGCCCCATCTAGAGACTAGGCCACTGGTAGGCGGCACCAAATAGTGGTAATTTAGCTGACGTATGAGAGTTGAGTAATTGAGAGCGAGTGCATGTGTTTGATTTTTTCCATTATCATATTTGGAGAGGTTTAAAGCCTTAATCCTTGACTCACCCCAAACAGGATTACCTCTAATAAAAAATACATGCGATTTATAGAAAAAAAATAAAATAAAAATCAAGTATCTTCGGCCCATAAGTGTGTTGTCACTAAGGGCATCCCAACATAAGAGGATATCCCAACATAAGAGGATATCTCAACGTAAGACAAATATCCCAATGTAAGATGCACAACGTCTTACACGAGTCTCCTCCTCACTTTCCCCTTTCACATTAGGCATTACATGTTGATAATGGCTACAGGATGTCTTGCCCCAACAAGGCCAGGCTACAGTGGCTCAGCTTTACATCTCTCTCTCAAGCTTAAGGAGCTCGACCCAGCCTATAAATACCTCATTTTTCATCTATTGAAGCACACACACTATCCACTTATTGTACGAGTAGTTACTCTGTTAGTATAGAAAGTCATCTTAACCATTATACACCATCCCCCCTCTTTGTAACACCCGGAAAGCTTTTGTACAGCTTTAGTCCGAACCATTGTTGTTAAAGGCTAGGATGCACGGACACGGGATACAACACGACACGCCGACACGTTAATTCTAAAAAATATCATATTTCAACACGTTGGAACACGTTTTGATATTAAATAATTTTTTTAATATATATAATATAATTTATTTTTAATATATATAAGAGTCCATAATAAGTCATATAACCAATCAAATATTTAAATTTTATAACATAAATATAAATATAAATAATTTTTCGTACTTTGTTAATTTTTCATATCAAATTTCATAACAGAAAAAACTTAATTTATAAATTATTTCTTTTATATTTAGTTAAAAAAATAAAAATAAAAATAAAAATAAAAACGTGTCCGAACGTTGACCGCGTGTTGGAAAAAGTTGATTGTGTATGAAAAAATATGTCGAAAAGTTGATCGCGTGTCCCCAAATATTGACCGCGTGTCCGTCTCGGACACGTGTCCGACACGCAAATTTTAAAAAAATAAGCGTGCTTTCCAAGTTAAGGGTATGCCCCTAAAGTGATATACTTCACGGATACATATGTGGTCCTCTGATACAAAGAACAACTTAGTAATTATATTAAAAATTTAGTTAGGAGAATTTTATTGTTCTTGTAGTCATATCCAACTCGAATTAGATTAATTACGTAATTGATAAACCAATGAAGAAATAAGATATGAGATTAGTATTTTTCATGTTATAGGGGATAAAATTATTTTCTACACATAAAAAAAAAAAGTGTGTTAGATTCAAGTAAGATCATGTGAATAGAAGAGAGAAAAAAAAAATATAGGCCTTACATACAAATTATGTGTGTGTAGAAGATAAAATTATTTCTCATAACATGAAAAACATTAATACGATAATATATATATATTGTAAAATTAAATATTTTATCAAAGATAAAATCCCTGCAAATAAGATAAGTTATAATATCCTAAATAACTTAATTATTATCAATTTCATACATTAAAAATAACACAATTAATCCAAATATACTATACATGAATAAAAAAATCTGCAAATTACTGATTATGAAGCGACTTGAGTAGATTTTTCTTTTCATTTTTATTAGAACTTCGCTAAACAGGATACTTAGTTTTATTTAATCCTACACCATCCAATTTCAATAACGTTAACCTCAGGAGTTAAGACCTTCAATTTGAGTACCCATTCAGCCATAAAATCGTTCTTTTGGGCCAAGTTGTCATATGGGCTTAGTAACATTGCCAATGAATGGATATCTCAGAATATTCATAGCCCAACAACATTGACACCCAGAATTCCAGAATTAATAATCAGCTCCAATCTTATTCTTCCATCTCATTAGAATATGGGTTTCATTTTATCCTTTAACATAACACAACAAACTTTCCTACACACAACATTTTGTGGGGCCCACACATTTTAAAAAAAATAATAGCACGCAAAACAAATCTCTATAACATTACACAATCACTTTTTCTATATAATAATAAACATAAAATCTTAGAATGTCCAATTTAAAGGTCAAACTATAATACAAAGTCATTTCATTTCCCAAAAAGTTTAAAGATCAACACTATTTTATTCACAGAGCACAATGCTTTACAAGAATACAAAGATAGTACATGATATTTTCTTCACATTACTAGAGCACTTCCTAGTTACAATGAAAAGTGACAGAAAATATATGACCCTAATGAGTAAAGAAAAATTTTTACTCACATAAATGACAGTAATATCATCTCAACTAAAATGGGAATGACATAAGGGACTAAAAAGACTTGAAGCAAGAAACTAAATTGTAGATTAAACAAGCTTGTAGTAACAGTTGTTTCCAGATAGAAGAATCTGATAGCCTTTGCTACAAGGACACTTGAAACATATGCTTAGGCACTTATCAGCCCACTCTAGACTCACAGCTTCTTCTTCACCTCCTCCACACTTATCCTGAATCATTATAACATTTGCATTAAACCAAACCCAATACACCAAAATTTGCTTAATTTTTAGTGAAACTACAAATCCATACAAAAAAAGAAAGAAAAAGCGCCGACCCAGTTCAAATACCCAGAGTGATAATAAAATTTTCTTGAAAACCAAACCAAACCACTCCGCGTTAAACCTGATAAGCGAGTGTGGGATGAAGGAAATTTTTATACAGAGCCTTACCCTTGCATAATTGCAAAGAGGCTTTTTCCTGGATTCGAACCCGTGACTTTTGATTTCTTGAAAACCAAACAAGAAGCTAAAAAAAAGAAATCTTATCAAGATGAAATTCACACCTTAGATAGAACTTTATCATCTTCAGCTCCTTCAGGTTCATCTTCTTCATCCTCCTCATGCCTCATTCCTTCATCCCACCATTTTCTCATCTCTCTCAAACATTCCTTCATTCTTCTCATTCTCTGCAACCATCAAAACAAGAACAAGAAGCCATGTATATATATTATTTCAAAAAACCACATGTTAAACACAAACAAACTCAAGAAACCTTTTTTTTTTTTCCATACCATTGAATCAGAAGCTTCTTCCTTGGTCAAAATCATTCCCTTATTAGTTGAGGAAGGAGAAAAGGTTCTAGCAGGTGAATTAGGATGAGTAGGATCACAAACATAACCTTTAACACTATGAGGATGCAGAGGACTCAAACTAGAAGCTCTAGTAACAGAATTTGCATGGTCCTCAGGGGAATGAAATGTGGTTGCTGCATGGCATAATGGCTTTGTGTTCTGAGGGAACAAAATGGTAGAGAAACCATTGAGGTTGGTGGTGAGGTCTTGTTGCTCACGGAAAACCTTCTTGGTTGCTCTATGTTCTGTGGTGTCATCATCAGCAACTCCATAAGAAGGGTCTTCAAGAGTGGCAATGGTAGAGGATGAGGGTGATCTTCGCTTCATGTTGTTGTTAAAGCAAGAAGAACATAAAGGGATGGTGCACGGTGGTTGGTAGAGGAGGTTGGTGGCGGGGTTCATTGAGTGTTGTTGCTCCTCTTGTTGTTCTTGATTCTGATTTTCCATTTCTTGAAAGGTTTTCTTGAGCTTTTTCTTTTTCTGATTGGTTTCTATGAGAATGAATGATTGAATGTGATTACGTGAAAGTGAAAAGAATGGTTTATATGTTGTTCAAATGCATGGCACGTAATCTGGCAGAATGAAAAAGATTTATGGGGTTTGATTTTCTCATGTTACATAATTAGGTTGAGACTCAACTAGTGGTGGGTCCCACTCTTATTAAAAAAATGAAAAAAAATAAAAGTTTTGCACGCAAATCGAAGTATCACAACATGAAAATTGAATTCTCATGCAACATGAGAAAATATTTTCCCAAGATTTATAGCATGAAACTGTTTTGTTTTGCACGTTTGTTTAGAGACGAGGGATATTTTTAGTACCAAAATTTTTTACTACCAACTTACTACCTATCTAATCACCATTGGATTAATATTTTCTTTTTTTTTCAAAAACTTTTTAATATTCTCTCTCTTTGATTCAATGGTGATTAGATAGATAGTAAGTTAGTAGTAGAAAATCTTAGTAATAAGAATATCCCTCCTCTCTAGTAAACTTTTGAAATGAATGGCTGCGTGGTAGGCACACAAAAAAGTTTAATTGTAATGTATATTATAAAATTATGATGTAACATTCAATGCAAAAAATCATAAAATAGTAAAAAAAACAAAAGAAGGAAAATTTCAAAATCTCGTGCGTTACTTTTTTTTTTTTTTTGATAAGCCGTGCTTTACTCTTTTATATTTATCTCCCAATGTATTTTTTCTTGTCACTTATATTTCTTATGTTTTTTTCCATACAAATTCACATTTAACATCATTACTAAATAAACTAACTTATTCACTTTAGGCTTTAATATTTTTACGCAGATAAGTTATTTATATTCGCTCCCAAAATAATATTGTTTTGCGTTGAAAAATTAAAAAATTATAATGAAAAAGACTATTATAAATTTGAAATAAATTATAATTGTAAAAATACTTTGATTTCTACCTCAAAACGACGTCATTTTGAACTCAATGTAGATAAGTGAACCCTTCGGCGCTGTTTGGTAGGGGTGATTTTTTTAGAATCCTGGAAAAGTGTTGGTGAGATTGTCATATACCCATATTTGGTACAAGAGATGCATATTTTTTCCCATGATTCCAATTTATCCATGATTTTGATTTTAGTACAAATTCTGAAGCAAAATACCAACTGAAAGTACCAAAAAAAGGTGATATTTATGGAATCCGGTTTATTGGACAAATTATTAATAATTTTTTGGACCATTTTACCCTTTCATTTATTGTACCCATTAATGTATACCAGATGAGCTGCGTATTATTTCTTCACAAGGAGCTCTTCGTTCTGCAAATTGGCATCCATATTCTTCGAGAGAATAGCATCCTCATATTATTGCCTCCATTTCCATATCTCTTCTTCCTCCTTCTCTCATTTTCTGTTTGTGAAGATTTCTTCACATTCTACACCTCATTGCCCATCTCTTTATTTTGCCCCAAGGGTTCATAAAAATTAAATCTCTCGGGGTCTAATGTCAGCAAGTATGGAGCAGCAACGACTGCAGAAAACGCCCAACAACAAGTCGAAGCTGAGGAGATTCAACATGGCCCTTTACCCGTAGAACAACTTCAAAATCAAGGGTATTATTGTAAAATCAGTCCACATTCTCACTAATATTTTACTTTCAACCAAATATTAATATGGAAAAATTAACCCAATATTTACGGTGAAATTTTGTTCTACCAAACAACTTTTTTTGTCACTTTCCCACAAAAGTCTCTTTCCCACCATTTTCAAGGAAATCATAATTTCAGGATAAATTTTTTTTCTCCCATACCAAACGCCCCCTCATTTCATACTTATTTTGCCCACATCAAAAGCATTAATCTCTCATTTAAATTTTGGTCAAAACCACTAAATCATCAAAGACCTTTTTTTTTCCCGGTAAACATCATCAAAGACATTTTATTATTGGTAACCAAGACCTATATGTCAGATTAGCAAATTTTTATACAAATAAAATAGGGATAAATTTGATATATCAGTTTAATTACTAACGGGGTTAAAGATAGATTTGAATGAAAAAAATTATAAAGTAAATGATAAAGAAATATAGAGGATAAAACGAAAATTTTAACTTTTGTATAAAAAAAAAAATCATATATTAATTAGCTGGGAGCTTTTAAAAATTGTTCATGTTGCATTGGGCGCCTTTTAAATTATTCATAAATCACCATTGCAATGTACTGAATAAATTAACTATGCTGCGGTTACTTAGTGTGTGTTTGGATTCACATATATTTTTAGGGTAATACTTTGGGAAGAGAGATATTCTTATTATCAAAATCTTATATTACCAACTCACTACCTATCTAATCACCATTGGATCTTTTTTCAAAAACTTTTTAGCATTTCTCTCTTTGATTCAATGGTGATTAGATAGGTAGTAAATTAGTAGTAGAAAAATTTGGTAGTAAGAATATCCTTCCTCATACTTTTGTTATGTTGTATGAGAAAATTATTATCTCCTACTCAAACAATAAATAGGTGAGAGAAAAAAATTCTTGTAGGCCCCATTTTAAAATGTATGTATAGGAAATAATATTTCTATTGTGTAACATAAGAAAAGTAATTTCCTATTTTTATAAGAGAAATGCTTATAAAAAAAGGAAAAAGTTCACCAATGTTCCTGTGATTTGCCTCAAAATCATCTACACCCCTGTGATTTTTTTTCTATCACATATGCCCCTGTGCTTTGTAAAAAATAAGAAACCATAAAGGCATATGTGATAAAAACACATACCTTTTACAAACCACATGGGCATATCTGGTAAGAAAAGCCATCAATTCCGCATAACGTAATTCTAGTAAACCACACGGGTATCGGTTAACTTTTCCATATAAAAAATGCCGCAAAGAATACTTTCAGCTGAATTTTTTTTTTTTTGTGTGAAAAATAATCTAAATTCTAAACCAGGCACGTATCAGCAAATAAGTATATAAATTTATATTTTTTACACGAATTTAGTGATATTTTTTTCCCGCCATTCACTTGATTTATTTCATGGCGCCAAACGTTTCGTTCCAAAATATAAATCCACATTTTTCAGTATCAAAGTTAAATCCCTAATTTCCATTCATCATCATCTTCATCTCATCATCTTCTTCTGTTTCTCTCAACTCTCAATGGACATTCCCAAACCCCAATCTCTCTTCAACCACATTGCCTCCAGGGAGCTCAATACCTATCGAGGTTTCTCTCTCTCTCTCTCTCTCTCTCTCTCTCTCTCTCTCTCTCTATACTTTACTAAACAACTTCGTTTTCTAACTGTGTTTCTCTGATTTTTTTTTATTATTATTATTTTTTTTTTTGGTGTGGTTCGTTGTTACAGTTCGGAAACGGCCTTACATGGATGGATTGGTCTCTGGCTTCATCGAAATCGGAGCTATGGCCGTACAACACAATGCTGAAGACACTGTTCCCCTTTCTCTCTCCTTCTGTAAGGTACGCAAAACCAAAACTGCTCAAGCTTCGATTTTGAGCATACCCCTTTGTTTTTCTCGCAAAAACATTACATGGGCAAACCCTGATTTTTTTTTTTTTTGGGTTTAATTTTTTTTCTTGCAGACCTCCAAATTCTCCCACATTCTAGCTTTATCTGATGAAGGTGGATACCTGAGCTTGTTCGATACTCGCAGCAACTTCCCAGATTCCGCAACCTTTGAACAAAACGGAGGTTTGTTTTTGTTTTTCTATTTTTTGGTTTTTTGGTTTTTTTTTTTAATTTAATAATGAAATAAATAGAGATCAGAGAATTTCATGGGTTGTTATTTACTTATGTGGAATCTTTCCATCTTTCAATCTCAGAGAAAGCAAAGATTTGCGATTGGGTTTCTCATTCTAATGCTGTTTTTGATGTTTGTTGGATTAAGGTAAGCAACAGTTTTGTAATATATTCACGTTTTTTTTTTTTTAAGTTATTCCTTTGATGAATTGTCATTGATTTGAATTATTTATTTCCTTGTGTCTTAAATATGATTTATAATTCTTTGCAGGAAGATACCCAGATTCTCACAGCTTCTGGTGATCAAACAGTAAGTAATTATATTATGGCTAGCTTAAACAATAATTTGAATGATTTTATTACATTGTTGCTCTGAAGTTGTCTTGCTAGATTGAGTCAAAAGCACTGCATTTTAATGCACACAACATTGGTTGATTATTAGCATAGGATTTACATGGCACCCAAAAGTAGATATTTGCTTTTAAATTGCAGAACGTGCGGGCCTGATTTATCTGAAATCAAGTCAATAGATACCACTTTCATGTCATTGAATCAGAGTTGAATGAGTTTTCATGATCTTTGTAACTAGATATAGTATATTTTATTAGTAGTTTCCTACAAGCTAATTTTATTTTAAATGTTCTTATGCTGCACATTTACAGATGAAGGTATGGGATGTTCAAGAAAAGAAGTGTCTTGGAGTGTTAACGGGGCACCATGGAAGTGTGAAATCCATATGTTCTCATCCAACTAATGATGGTAATATTTGAATTTATCTGCAACTCTGGATTTTCTCCAACTGCAAAGTGATATATTAACAATTAATATTCCTTTTATCTCTAAATTTATAGATATTATTGTCTCCGGTTCAAGAGATGGATCCTTTCGTCTCTGGGACTTGAGATGCAGCTCCTCGTCTAAGAGTAGACATGGAGAACTTAACATATGGTAAGTTGCACTTGCAGCTTTTTATTTGCAAGACTCATGTAATGATCATTTTCTTGTTCTGCTAATCATTAGCTTCTATTGATGTTTTATTTAAAAAATTTATCATCTGTTTGCTTCTCTAGTTCAACAGCTGTCGTCAAAGGAGCACATGTTTCATCTCTAGCAAAACGAGTTAGGAAGGCCAAGGTTAGGGTCTGTTTGATTGTGTTTTGGGTTTTTTGTTCTTAAAACTGTTTTGTAGAATAATTATGGAAATAGTTGTTTTCTGTGTTTTTTTAATTTTAAAAGTTAAAAACCGAAATAGAAAACAAAAACAACTCAGACATGTTCTCTAACTTTGATTCTAAAAACAAAAAAACAGTTACAGTTTTCAAAACTATTTTTTACAAAACAGGATTATCAAACGATTTTTTTTTGTTTTTTTGTTCTGAAAACTAGAAAACTGTTTTTAAAATCAGGAATCAAACATAGCCTTAGTTGCTGATAGTCTACTATTTTTTCTCATTTTGCAAACTAAACCTTTCTTACAATAATTTTAATTTTGCAGGCTGCTTCCATGAGCATTACATCTGTTCTTTGTCTCAAGGATCAGGTTTCCATAGCCACTGCTGGGGCGGTTGATAGGTTAGTCAGAAGTATTATCTGTCAAAATTGATTTTTCTGAAGCTTTTAGCTGAATTAATTGATTTTACTGTGCAATTGTTTTTTTTTCCAGTGTTTTAAAGTTTTGGGATACTAGACATCTGAAAAGTTTTGTCACGATGACATATCCTCAGTCAACAGATAAGGTTGGTTGAACTGTGCGTTCAAGTGGTAGTGTCTATTTGTGTTTCTTTATACAGTCAGAAAGTTACTAATTAAGGGTCTTGGATAAATTGAACAATGATTCTCAGATAAGGTATTTATATTTATATGCAGTATTTATGGTCTCAAAATGATCATTATAGCATCCTTAAAGTTAAAATGTAAATGTGGAGAAAATGTCAGCTGTATTATGTTTTTCATGAAACCAGTATGTTTGGACAGTGTTGATTTTCTAACTGATTTTTATTAGATATTGGAAAGCTTGAAATGATATAGTTTTGAGACTCTTGACAGTATTTTCCATTGTCATTTCAGGGAAGAGCACATGGTATATCTAGCTTGTCCCAAGATGACAGTGGACTTTTTCTTTCAGCCTCTTGCATAGATAACCGGTATCCTCATTTGATAGTGCATATGTTCTATTGTGAATCAAACAAAGGTTTAGGGGATGTAAAATATACTTTTTCATCCTTATTGCAGAATTTATCTGTATAACATCCTTCAACTCGAAAAGGGGCCTTTAAGGTCTTTCTCTGGATGTCAAATAGATTCATTTTTTGTAAAGGTGAGAATCAAACCTGTATCCCCAAATTTTCTGCATTCACTTTTTGTCCTGACTCCTGAATTTTTTGCTCTATGATGTGTGCAATTTCAGTCTGCAATTAGCCCTGATGCATCTCACATAGTCAGTGGTTCTAGTGATGGAAATGCCTATGTTTGGCAGGTTACATTTCTTAATTTTAATGAGCTATTTTTTATTTTGATGCTTAGGTTGCATTTGGGATATTATTTAACTGAACTTTCAAAATTCAGGTTAACAAGCCTCAAGAGGAACCTATTATTTTGAAAAGTCATGATGGGGAAGTTACATCAGTTGACTGGTAAATTGGAAATCTAGATTGGTTTAAGATCTCTCTTCAATATATATATGATTTTCTAACATTATTAATTTGACAGGTGCTGCTCTGAGGTTGGCAAATTAGCAACTTGTTCTGATGATTTCACAGTAAGCAAAACTTCATTTACTTTTTTAAACTTACTTAACTTGAGACCTCAGTTGAGTTCAAAGCCAGATATTCTTGCATAGTATTTGCAATGAATTTCAGTTCAGTATTGTCTATTAAGAACACGTTTGGATTCTCTCTTTTATAAGCTAGAAGCTATATATAAAATAGTTAAAAAAAAAACTTAAAAAAAAAGCTAAAAGCCTTTTGGTGATTATATAAAATATTTATCTTAAAAGTTACTTATAAGCACATATTTCAAGAAAATTCTCTTTATCTTTATCTTTATAACTCATTTAAAAAAATAACACACAATTCAAGAACATAAGTTTGCTGATAAGAGAATATAAGTTTGTAAATAAAAAAGTTTGTAAATATAACCTAGGATATATATATATATATATATATATATATATATATTCTTCATTATAAAAAAAAACCACACAATTTTTATTATAAGAGTTTTTGACTTTTAACTTTTTTTGTTATAACTTCTATTATAAGTAAAACCTTCTAACTTAAAAAATAAAAAAGAGGATCCAAATAGGTACTAACTCATTCTTATAAACATGCCTCAAATTGTTTCTTTCAGCATTGTAACTGTCTTCCCAATTTGCCATTTCTAGGTTCGGACTTGGAATAAAAGCAGTTATATCTGCAGAACAAAACTCCATCTAACATCCGAAGAAGAGTAATGGCTATGCCTAGTACAGAATGCAAAATGCTTTTAAATCATGAAGAATTGTGCCCCAAGTCAGGAGACAATGTTTTTTTATCCAATGAATCACTGAACCACCCAATTAAATCAGCCACTCCAATCACACCACCTAAAATGAATACATCTGAAGACCATAAGAACAAGCTTTCCTCAGGATTTGATCAAACCACATCTTCTGAAAGAACTCCAGAGTCTGCTTTGAAGAGCCCCTCAACAGTTTTGAACCCTCCATCCTCCATAAAAAGAACTATCCGGGACTACTTTTTAGCATCTTCATGAATCTTGTAGGCTTATTAAACCCCAACTAAATTCTTTTGTTCAAGTAACAAGTTGTTGGACATTGTGCTCCTCGGAATTTCTTCAACCATGTTATTGGGTAAGGTTCTTTTTCCTGAGTTTGCAAAAAGCTTTGTCTATTTGTACTTTGTAAACTTGTAGTAAGGCATTTGTTATGGTTTCTGCAGGTTATTTGAAATGTCAAGTGCATAAAAGGGTTCATTATAGTAACAATTCATGTGTTGAGTTGAGTTTTTTACTCCTAAATACAGGTCAAGCTGGGGAGGGCGAAAACATATAAAGTTTGGACCAATCTGCAATGTACAGAGAACTCTAATGCTTTTTAGGTGCAATGTACAGAGAGATGAAACTATTATGATTTTTAAAAAGTTTTGGATCCACAGGTTGGCACATATCATTTCATGAGTAGGAATAGTATTATTTTAGTGATAATCTTTTGTTTTATAAACTTACAAATTGCTCCTCAATAGTGTTTTGCTGGGTTAAGGCAAACAGGTAATTGCTGAAACCAAACAGTAAAATGCAAAATGAGAGAGATGAAAAAAAAAAAGTGATCAATGTGAGAAAACTTTCTCTAATGCGAATAGGTAAAAATCCATAAAGACAATTGTCCATAATCAAATTTCCACTATAAGACTAATCAGTTATAACAATCAAATTTCTTTAGTTTTTTTATTAGAGGTACAATTAAATTTCACCTACAATGGTGATAATATCAAATTTTCCTAAAGAGGTTTCACTTAAACTTATTCAAATTCTTTTTCATATCTAATTCTTACATTTATGTGATTGAATTACTCAAAGATGTGTCATTGCATCTTCAAAGAAATCACTTAAAGGATATGTTTCTTGAGTTTTGCAACAAAAATAGAGTTTCAACCTCTTGGAATTTGAGCCAAACATTGAAAGATGAACAATTCTCAATATATTTTGATAATAAAATATAGTGTAATTTGTAAGAGTTTATAAATAAAAATTTTAAAAATATAACTTTATGATTATTTTATGGGTAAAGTATGTGTTATTTTAAAGGATGTAAAGTTGTGTTATTTTAAGAGAGAAAAAGAGATAGATAAAGGAGAGAGAGAATTGACAAAAAAATAAAGGTGTGGGTCTTACTTCTTTGTAAGAGTAAAATGATATAAATTATGTCATTTAAAAGGATAAATATTTTTCCCTTATTTTATATGCTTCAGTTGCATATTTTTCTTAGTAGATAAAAGCGATCAGAGCAACACCTAGTCGATCCTTATTTTGAAATATCGACTTGTCTTTTAAAAATTGTCTTTCGAATTTTGAAATGTTAATATTTACGAAGATATATAATGACAAGTTTTACTTAGGCTTTGTTTGGGACTTTGGAGCGGAGGGGAAGGAAGGGGATCCAAGGGGGAGGGAGCGGAAGAGAAAGAAGGAAATTGGAGGGTATTAGCTCTTCTTACCTGAGAGTTAAAAAAATGGTAAGGAAAAAAATTGATGATCAATTATAATTCTTTACCATTTTACCCTTTTTTCTAAAATTAATATATATTTATATTTTAAAATTAAATTAAATTTAAAATTCCTAAACAAAGTTATTTATGTATTTTTCACACTATTAAAAAAGATTATATTTTTAACGCAAATTCTACGTTGAAAACGACAAAAATTCTGTCAAAAAAATATTTTTCCATCGAAACACTTTTCATCGAAGGCGATAGAATTTTTTTTTGATGAAATATTTTACAAAAATTAAATTTCAGTCAAAATTTTCCACGAAATTTAATTTTCGTCCAAAGTTTTGATGAAAATGATTTGTTAAATATTTTCAACAAGAAAAATTCAATCAAAAGTTTGGATGGAAAAAAGAATTATTTCAAAAATTTTGATGAAAATTTTTTCGTCAAAATCTTCGATGAAAATGTGTCTCAATGAAGATTTCAACGAAAATATTTTTTCAAAAATTCTGAGGGAAATGTTTCTGTGAAACATTCGACAGAATTTAGATTCTGTAAAGAATTTTGATGGAATATTTTGTTTGTCGAATTTTTTTGACGAAAATGTGTTCCGTTGAAAGTTTTGATACAAATGTATTTTATCGAAAATCTTGTCAAAAATATTTTTCTTCCAAATTTTTTGATGGAATTGGGTTTCGTCGAAAATTTTGACAGAATTTTTTTTCGTCAAAAAGAATAACAAACATACTTTTGTTCGAAAACTTTTGATAGAATTTGAATTTTGTGAAGAATTTTGACAAATTTTTTTTCATCAAAAATTTTGACCGAAATTTTTCCGTCAAAACTTTTTACGAAAATTTTCAATGGAAATATGTTTCGTTAAAAATTTTGACAGAATATTTTTTCTGTCAAATTTTTTTACAGAAATATTTTTTGTCAAACATTTTTGAGAGAAATGTGTTCCGTTGAAAATTTTGATGGAAATGTTTTTTAATCGAAAAAGTTGACGGAAATATTTTTCGTCAAAAATTTTAGATGAAAATGTGTTTGTTAAAAATTTTGACATAAATTTTTTTGTCAAAAAGTTTAACGAAAATATTTCCGTCGAAAACATTCGATGGAATTTAAATTCTGTAAAGGATTTTGATGAAATTTTTTTCTGTCAAAAATTTTCGATGGAAATGGGTTTCATTGAAAATTTTGATGGAAATATTTTTTGTGAAACATTTCACTGAATATGTGTTTTTGTGAAATATATCGGAAATATTTTGACGAAATTTAGATCCCGTAAAGAGTTTTGACAAAAAAAGAATTTAGTCAAGATTTTTTACAGAAATGTTTTTATTCACAAATTTTGATGGAAATGTTTTTTGTAAAATATTTTGACGTAATTGTTTTAGGTTGAAACTTTTCGATAGAAATGTGTTTCTTCAAAAATTTTGACGAAAATATTTTTATGGAAAGTTTTGACGGAATTTAGATTCTATCAATAATTTTGGTTGAATATTGATAGTGCTTTCTTTGTTTAATATAGATATAAATATAATTTTTCATTTATTTAAAGGGTTTTATTAATCTCCTTCCACATAAGATAGTTATTTTATGTGGTTTTTAATAGGAGAGAAAATTTAAACATGATATTTCCACCACCATTACATATAAAAAGAGAAAAAAAAAGGTGGGTTTGTGCTAAAACTTTAAGAAATAGAATTTTTTTTTAAAAACATGGTACCGTTGTTTTAGGGAATGGATAGTTTCATAAGTAAAGGTATACGTAATAGGTATTTATAAATATTGATAGTGCTTTCTTTATTTAATTACATTTATTTAAAGGGTTTTATTAATCTCCTTCCACGTAAGATAGTTATCTTATGTGGTAGAGAGAAAATGAGTCATGTGAAAGGAGAGTAATATTTCCCTTATTTAAATAAGAGAGGATGCATTCCACTCGTTTTGAGGGAATTTTTTTTGTATAACTCGGTACTCCCTTTTATTTAGTAAGGAAATTGTTTGTCCACTTTAACACATTTTTTTATATATAATTTCTTACATATCTCAAAAACTTTCTCTTTTTGATAAAGATGCACCTACAAGGGGAGAACTTAGCTTTTCTCCATTTTGAGATGTATGGCACTTTATGCAACTATATTTTTCCACAGCACCAGTAAGGATGAAGGAACATTAGTCAAACATGGCCAAAGTAAGATGGTAAAAAATGCATTCTCTCACGTTTTATAATAATTATACAAAGTGAATAATGTAATGATTTTATAATTATTTATTTCAAAACTTTTTTTTTTCACCATTGATTTTTTATCATATCATATTAAATAAGATATGAAAGGATCACTCACAAAATGGTAATAGGCAATACTAACCGTGTACTTTCCCACAACCGGAAGGAAAGGACCATTGAAAAATAAAATTGGCTCTATTTATATTTTTCAAATTAAAGATGTTCTTTACTTAACGTTTCTCAAGCTTAAGATAATTTTTACTTAACGTTTCTCAAGCTTAAGATAATTCTTACTTCACGTTTCTCAAGTTTAAGATAATTTTATCTCCGACCACTAAATCATAACCGTATAAAGATGAATCAATTTGACAATGGATGAGAGATAAAAAAGAATCATAATCATTCAAAAGTGAATCATTTAACATAAAGAAATAAATAACAAAATGACGTAGTTTTGGGATAATCGGAGATAAATATATCTCAAGCAGTTTGAGAAATATCTTTCTCATATATATATATATATATATATATATATATATATATATATATATAGCTTATCGTTTCTCAAACTGCTTGAGATAATTTTATCTCCGGCGACTAAATCATAACCGTACAAAGATGGATCAATGGTGATAAAGGAAGAGAGCGAAAAGGGGAATCATAACCATTCAAAGGTGAATCTATTAATATAAAGAAATAAATAAATAAAATGACGTAGTTTTGAGATGGCCGGAGATAAACTTATCTCTAGTTGCCGGAGAAATACTTTCCCCAGATATATATAATCCTATATATATATATATATATATATATATATATATATATATATATATATATATATATATATATATATATATATATAGGGAAAGATCATTGGACTCTAGAGTAAGACTTATAAATCTTACTCCTCATCTCAGCCCTTAATTTCCGTCCATCCAACGGTTAAATTTTGAGAAATCATATTAATTGATTAATTAATTATTAATTACATTAAAATTGACAACCGTTGATTTCCGTTCATCAACGGTTAAGATAATGAGTAAGACTTAAAAGTCTTACCCTAAAGTCAAAATAATTTGTAATGTAATTGCACCTAAGAATTTGTGTAGTTATACTATGTGGTAGTACATTGTGTATTTCCTCTATCTTCAAAAATTTAACTATACACCACGTAATACATAGTATAACTACACCAATCCTTAAGTACGGTGAGTGTTCATCCTACAAACCTTATATACATATATTGGATTTCTCCATCTTTTCATTAATTACCCAATTAGTTCAATTGGCTTGAACTACAAGGTCAGCTACCACTTGACATTCAAGAATTACATGATATGTAATTATATTTTAACAGATACATAAAATATTTACATCTTGTAAAAAGATAAAATAAAATAATTCTAAAACAAAGTTAATCTCTAAAATAAACAAGTAAAAATATATTCACATTTCATTTAATTTAAAAAAATATATCGTAACCTTAATTATTCAAATCTAAGAATAAATATACAATCTCAATATCATAAGAGACTTGTTGTAATGGTGTTGAATCCTAATAGAAACCGTAATATTATAGAAAAATTACTGGTTAATGTACAGTTCTTGTTTAACAATGGCATAGCATCCAATAAGGCTGGTTGGTTCAACGATGAATTGTTCATGAAATGTACCCATTCTCTTGCTAGAAATATCAATTCCAAGATCCTTAAAGGTTGGCAAACCTTCTACTTGAATGCCATCTCCACATATCAGGAACTGATTCCCAACTATGAAGGACCCTGACACCCTGATTGCAACTCCATCTTCACCATGAGCACGGCATTGAAGCTTCTCAACCACATGCACCAACTTATCAGGAGGCCATTCACCAACTAATGTACTTCTGATACTTGATAGAGTTGTATATATATTGTTTGGACCATCATGTTGTTTCCCAGAAAAACTGCAAAATATAGAAGGAATAATGTTAGTGTGATCTAGAAGATGTTATGATCCAATTGTAAGATATGAGACTAGTCCCACATCAGAAACATAAGGTTCAGGTGTGAGATTTATATTAACTTTGAACTCTCTTATCTTACAAGCTAAAGGTCATGGGTTCGAATCTCTTAGGAGGCAACATCTTTGTAATTATGAGGATAAGTTTTTTTTTTTTCCATCCCACACTATAGTTCAAGTTATGAACGGGGAGTGGTTTTGGAAAATGTTACACCAGAAACATAAGGTTCAGGTGTGAGATTTATATTAACTTTGTGTCTCTTTTTCTTAATGTTAGCTTTTAGTTGTATTAAGGTTCGTTCAGAAGGCTAGAAGTTCACAAAAAGTCCTCATCCATTCTTGATATTCTAAACTGATTAACCATAATCCACTCATTTTGACCTGGCCCTTTGATACAATGGGAATTCTAGAAATCAGTTTTACTCTACAAGTTCCTTTTCAGATACATAGCACAATTGAATTAAGAACTACAACTGTTACCCCTATAGCAGCAAGTTTCTTGTAAGTGAATCATTTCTAATGAGATATATAAAACCATTAATATAAGTCCTCATCCATTCTTGATATTCTTTACATGATTAACCTCATAATCCACTCATTTTCACCGCCTCCTTTGATACAATGGGAATTCTAGAAATCAGTTTTACTCTACAAGTTCCTTTTCAGATACATAGCACAATTGAATATATAAAACCATTAATATACCTCACTATAGCAGCAAGTTTCTTTTGCAAGTGAATCATTTCTGTTGTATTTATCATTGCAAAAAGAGAGTAAGCTGTTACCAATGATAAATTTTCTTGATGCCAGAATTAAAACATATAAAACAGTACACACCTGAAATTTGAGCTTTCGTTATATAAGCTCTTTGTATGTTGCCACAAATCATCAAGTCCATCAAATAGTAAGTAATAATGTATTGTCAACATCTGAAGAGAAAAATCCAAAGTAAATACATTTTCTGATAATTAGTATAAATTGAAACCTCTCTAAACTCTTGACATAAAGCATCTAACTACATTTCAAAACCAATATTCCATGTGAAACAAATGAATGAAATTCCATTTTTTTTCCTTGTTATCACAAATGAATGCTTGGGGGAAAAAAAGAGCTTATCATATTATTTAGACATAGTTTACAGGAAGGCTTAAAATATATAATGCAGACTTAAGAACTAACAATCACTCGTTGCTTTTATGTATTGTATTTACACAACAACTTAAGAAAATAAGCATGTATGCTCAAATAATATAGAGATAAAAACTGGCAGCTACTTACATCTGCCAAGTCCTTCATTCTTTGTGTAGGATCAAAAACGCTACGAACAAATCCTGCTAAATCTACCTTGGCAGTTTCATACTTGGTGATAAAGGGGTGCAAAAGCAGCTGCAGCAGGGCAACACCAAACAATCAAGTTCAAACTATCATGTCTATATCCAATGGAATGTTTAAAGACAAGATTGACATGGCAAGTTATGAGTAGTGGTTGGAAGTCAGAAACAACACATTGTAAAGAAAACATTCTACTTTCTACCAAGCATGAATGCAAATAACAAGTAAATAAAGGAAAAAAATGCATGGACACTAACACATTTATGCTTTAGGTAGAGTGGTGGACAAAGAATTCAACAGCCACCAAATTGCAAACCACAGATGCTAGACACCATGCTCCTATCATATAAAGGTTTATCTCATTTCTCTCACCTGATCTGCTGTTGGCCTAATATCTGGATCCTTCTGTAAGCAAGCATCAACAAAGGAGCAGAACTCAGGTGAAAGCTTGTGCTTTGATGGTGATGGCGATGGATCGTCCAGGATCTGCCACGAAACTAAGTATAGTTATTTGCAGACAGAAGTACATGTGAACAATCAGATTACTAGAATGGAATAGCCATTCATCCGTAACTGGGTTTGGACATATTACTATATCACTGATCAAAGTAAGTGCTGTTAGCTAGTAGGTGATTCCATTAATTTACCATTTACTGGCAAAGAACACAAACGTTATATGTGAGAAATCTCACATGATGACAGCATTGTAAATGCTGTATTTTTAGCCTAATTTCAGTTTTTGCAATGACTGTAGGTAATTTTAAAGGAAACTTCTATGTTTATATATGTGCGTCTGTGCATAAGTTCCTGCATAACAGGAAAGTTTCCCATATCAATCGAGGGATATACCTTAATCACTTTACAATATATAACTAGATATGGTTAGATCAAAATGCCAGAGTTCAATGATTATATGAAAATGACATATAATTGACAATGTTGCCAGTGTGGTGTTGATACTTTGATATTCATCTCTGCCTAGAAGTTGCTGAGTAATCAATGGAAATTGTCAAAAAAACACGGGAGAAGTTATTTTGAGTGCATTACATGCCTTCCTACATATCATATGAATTATCTCATTTAGCTGCAATTTATGGCATTATTGCAACACCAAATTAGATAATCCTTTGTTTTATTTTGTGTGACTAATGCTATTATTTCAGATGACAAGTTTTTCTACAAGTGACAAGAAAAAGATGCTTAAAAAAACAAAAATTGGTCAGCATGGATGTTCTTCTTAGACAACATGTAGCATTCAAAAAAACAAAAGGAAACAAGAAATATCAATATGCATTAGCACACACCTGCAACATAAGATTGACAGGACCTTCATTAGCTGTATATGGGAATTCTCCTGTCCCGCACTCAAGGAGTGCAAGACCAAGGCTCCAAATATCGGCTGGATACGAATAGCTTTCATTTCGAATTCTCTCAGGTGACATGTATGTAACAGTTCCAACAAATGTAGCACACTGCAAAGTTACATTTGTTGATGAATGATCATGAGCTGCACAGCTTGGTAATGTAATCATGACCAAACAATAAAATTGACATTTGCAAACAATTTCACAGAAGCAATAAGAGACAATAAACTAAAACTGATAGAGTATACTAACCATTGCCACTGAATTCTCTAAGCCAGCACTGATACCAAAATCAGTAATTTTTGGTTCGCCCTTGAGATTTACAAGTAAGTTAGCAGGCTTTATGTCTCTGTGAACTAAATGTCTGACTCCATGCAGATAGTTTAGACCCTTCCAAAAGATAAAAGGCCAAGTAGCATATCTCAGTGTTTTCTGTAATGAAAAGTTCAAAATGAAAATACAAGAGCATTTTCCTTACATGTAGGAGCTTCTGAAACATGGATGATAGAATCGGTTCCGGTATCCTTCTATGTTTTTTCAAGATATCTGCAAGTGATCCTCCGTCCATATACTCCAAAGCTATGCTTATCTGTCCCGAGTCTGGAGTGTAAAATGCCCCATGAAATTCCACAAGACCCTGATAACAAGGTGCTTCACATAATGTCCTTATCTCAGTTAGGAGCTGCTGCCTTTTCTCCTAATTGGCACAAAAAAAGTACTACTGTTAGGAAACAGTTGATGATTTGGCCTTTTAAATTTTTGGGAACATTGAGGGGAAGGGAGGCTGGTATCATTCAGTATTGTCATATTGCTCTTCTCTCCATTTAGAAGCAGACATTACCAACAGAGCCATATAAAAAAAAGTGTCTAGCAAACTCCAAAACTTTAAAAACAAAACAGATCAAAATTGCATTACCCAGCATCAAGAAAAAACCACATTTTAGAAAGCCAGATAACATATCTCGTGCATACTACATAGCATGGTTTAACGGCAATCATAAATAAGACATGGTAGTTAATTGCGCCGCGAGCCGCGCCGTATGGGCGTTGCGATGCCTCGCCGCAAGAAACAACGCGCGTGCATTTGCGGCCATATTGCTGTCATTATTTCTGTCATTTTTTAGTCTATCCGCATTCCTTTCTGTCACTTGTGCTACCTATGCCTTTAAAAAATGTTTCTTTTTGTCATTATTTCTGTCATATATCTATTCCGCTATCTCCGCAACCGCAATCCGCTATAACGCTATAGCGTTTTTCGGGGTTGGCCGCGATATTATGTCGCAATCCGCATTTGATAACTATGAAATAAGATGATACAGAACTAAAAGCAACACAAAAAAAGCACAGTTCTATGCTACATGAGATTCAAATTGAAATTGTAAATGTCGGGATTATAGAGAAATGCCAGAAGAATTAAGAGAAGGAAATACCTTCTCAAAGATATTGATCTTCTTTAATGCTAGAATCCTATGTGCTGGTATATGTATAGCTCTCTGCACAACACTACTGGCCCCACTACCAATTGCTCCAAATATTCTCATTTCATGAGAAGCACACTTATATGTTTTTTCACTGTGATCAGTTTCATGTACAGATCGAGATGTGGACTTTTGCAAACCAAGCTCGTTGATATTGTACACACCATATGATCTACTCAACAAGTTTACAGTCCCACCATCCGATAGCTTCTCAATTGAATCAATCAAAAACCAAAAAAATAAAATAAATCATATTAGACAAAACCATTTATACTCATTTCAATTGTGTTACACTCTTTCAGTCTTCAATGCCTAAAATTTCAAAATTCAAACACAAAAGAGGAGAGAGAGATGCTTACTGTGTAAGAATCACAAGGGTCCAAGGTTGAACTTGTTGAGAAGCCCTTCTCAGCATCAAACAAAGGTGCAAGCTTTTTTCTCAATTCCTCCAACCCAGCCATTATTACTAGCATTTACATAAAAAAATTGAAATGGGGCGTAAAAAAAATAAAAAATAAAAAATGCAGATACCCTATGTTATGAAACCAGGAACAGAGATCCTTTCTCCGCTTCAAGTTTAAGGTGAAAAAACAAAGAGAAGAAGAACAAGAAGATAAGGTGATTCAATTTCAAATTTCAACGTGCAGTTTAAGGTTTTTGTGACTGTGTTTTGTTATTTGGGTGGTAAGGGGGAAAAAAAAGGAAAAGATTGAGTTCGTGAAATTCAAGGTTTTGTTTTGATGTAACCTCGAATGAAAAGCAAAGTACAAGTTACGGTAGTTGTGGATTTACTCAAAGGAAGGGATTATTCGAGGAGTAAGATTTTTTCTTACTCCTGATCCAGGTAAATTTTTCCCTTGCTTGCGGTTATTCAATAAAAAGTGCTCTTATTTTATATTGATAATTTTTTTTACACACTTTTCGATAATTATCTCACTTTTTTTTTTTAAATAATAGAGTCCATAAATTTATCTCTATGATATGAGATAATTTATCGTCATTTTAATATGAGATTAATAAAACTCATTATTCATGCCCTAAACCAAAGGCCACGTGTATTGATATTTTTTATCTATTCTGATTTTATTATTATTTTGTTTCCCTTTTTATTTTATTTTTTAATTTAAAAGTGACATTGAAGTTCCAACTTCCCACCAATAATTTTATACAAATTATTATCTAAATCTCTTACTACTCATCATCCGAAGCACCGACACTTCAAAAATCCTGACGTGTCGTGTCCGACACTTCCCGACATTCTCGGACACTCCAACACGTATTATAGAAATTCAAAAAAAGGTTCAAATGTTGATTTGCGTTGAGTTTTTAGTTCCAACTATTAGATTCGTTGAATTACGATTATCATTTTATTGAGTTTAATATAAATATTTGGCATATGTTATGTTTATTTGCAAAATTTATGAATATTATAGGTTTAGATTCATTTTTTTGTTAAATTATTGAATATTAAATATAATATAAACTATATAAATTAAAAATATTATTTAATATCAAAACGTGTCCTAACGTGTCGAAATCTAACATTTTTTAGAATTAACGTGTCGGAGTGTCGTGTCGTATCGTGTCACGTGTCCCGTATCGGTGCTACATAGTCCACATCTATTGGCTTTTCTATGTACTTTCTTCTCTATGTTTTTTTTTTTTAAAAAAATCTCTGCCTTGTTTAGATTTTGACATCTTGATTGAGAATTTTATTTTATTATTTTCTCCATATAAATAATTTTTATATTACGGATGAGAAAAATATATAAAATACCTCCATCATAAGATTTATCTTTATTATTTAAATAGATTAATACACTATAAAACGGAACACAGTCCATATTTTTAATTCAGTTATGAAGGATGAGTCAATCTGCATAACCGAACATGCTTTTAAACACTATGCCCGCTTTAGTAATAAGAAATCCTGAATGAAACTGACTTCTCAATTTTCACCTTTCTTTTAGCGTCGTTTGGTAGATTTTTTTTATTCGTAAATTACGATGATCAGGAATATAATGAGAAAATGAGTTTAATGAAAATATTATCAAAAAGTTGTTTGATAGACTAAAATATTCTCGAGAATGTTGAGTTAATTTTCTTGATATTATACTTGATCATATTAAATTTTTCCTTGCCATAGAATCCTAAATACTACCTCCTGAATGATATTCTTAAATGAGATTTTTAAAAATAAAATAAAATTATGAGAAAATCATATTCCCAAATATTTTTTAAGAATCTCATAACAAATTTGAGTAAATAAGATTATCACATTCAATTTCCCAAAAATTCTAAAAAAACATGTGAGCCTCATTTGTTTGAAAAAAAAAAGGAGCTCAAAAATCAAAGCGAGAGCGAGAGAATTTTTTTTTCTTCATAAAGAGGTATAAAGCCCTTCTTTTATTATAAAAAGATACAACTGTATATTAGCTGATGCTTTCAAAAAGTGACCTAATTTTTCATCTTCCTTACATGAAGGGAAGTAACAAATTCTTAAGTCAACCTTGAGAACATGAATTTGAGGTGCTGTTTGGTACGGAGTAATATTTTGCCAGGAAAGTAGAACTGAGAATTATTTATTTCCACATTTGGTAGAAGAAAAATATAAAATTTTATTGGGTATAGTTTATTCCCATGCTTCCATTTTACAATATTCTGAATTATAATTACCATTTAGAACATGGTAATTATTGGTTCCCACCTCTTGGTTCCTTTGCATGCTATTTCTCAGATTAAATTACCATCGCGACAAAGAGACACCGGCTTCTACGGACAAAGAAGTGGAGTTGGACGCGTATCTACAGGGAACATTGCCTTTGAAGATAAAATTCCAATTTGGATGAAAAACAGAGAAGAAAAGCAGTGTCCATTAGATGTACAAGATGAAGATTGATAAAGTGCAACATTAGGTCGCCAATTTGTGTGGTCGTTCTTTGTGTTTTGATTTGTTATTGAAAGTAAATGGTCTTGAAGGCCGATGCATGTAAGGTGGAAAAATAAAACTTTTTCACGCTGAAACATACATGCACATAAAGATTCATGCTTTAGGCAGCATGATGTTACCTGGCAGCATGATGTTACCTTGTTTTGGCTTGATCAGTCAGGGAGATCAATTGTCAGGTCTGAAATGTTGATCCACACCACCGTTCGTCAATGATGCAAGAACACCTTTTTGCAAGCCACCAGATGATCACCACAATAGGCTTGTTATGCGCCCAATTGGTGAAGGTGGAGGCTAGGTATTGTGTTTGGAAAGATGTAGTGAACTACCCTACAGAATGACACATGAGATGAAGGAGTGTAGGCTAGGTTTTGTGAAAAACCCTAAGGTGAATAATAATACCCTTTGTGCGCACACTATAGGTTAATTAGTAGGATGGAATGATAAGATTTTCTTACTTGGAAATCCCACCGAATATGCGCATGGTTGGAGGGAATCAAGGATTTGTTTGCAATTCAAAATTGCTAACCACCTTGCATTTGAATCCTTATAAGATTAGGTCATTATCCTTTCAAGATTCTGACCTAATTATCATCGTATGAACAACCATTTTATGCGCCCCATTTTGTCCTATTTTGAGTCCAGATATATTGAGTAATTGCATTCAAATTTTGAATCAACTAACTCACTGATTCTCTTAACCAACCAAATCAGAATAGTAGTACATTTAGATGACAAAATGACACTCAATTTGAACTCAAATTTGCGCACCACTTCATCATTGGATAAGATCAAATATCTTTTTCTTGTTGCAGGGAATATTCCAAAAGATCTCATCTTATCCTTTTGTTATGAAACAACTTTTCATAGCCAATTTAAATTCGAATTCAAACACTTGAATTCAAATATTCAAACATTCAAATTCAAAATTTCAAATTCAAAATTTGAATTTCAAAATTCGAGTTCCAAATTCAAATTTCAAAATTCAAATTTAAAATACAAAATTCGAATTTCAAATTTCAAATTCAAAATTCGAATTTCAAATTTCAAATTCCAAATTCAAATTTCAAAATTCAAAATTCAAATTCAAATGTTTGATAATTAATTTAACTAATTAAATTAATTAGTAATGTCTTGGATTATTCAAGCCCATTACAAAGCTCCATGCGCACTCCACCCTTTTAGGTGGGCTTCCAAACAGCTTCTTGGGCTAACAACCATTATTAGGCCCAATACCTTTAAAGCTAGTTCATCATGACTACAAGGTGTTAGTGTGTGACCCATTAGGTCCAACTTAGCTTCTGACATAACTGGGCTTGGGCCCAACAAGCCCACAACCCAATTAATGACAACACCGAGCACTAGCAATGCTTTGTTGCCCCAGAACTAGTCAGATTAATGACTTGATCATCCTATTGCACATATTTGGTTACCGTATGTATTTTCCTTCATCTCGGTTATCTTCCTATTAACCTGGGGTAAGGAAATGTATCAACCCCTGCGGTTTAGGGTAAGCTTTATTCGAAATAGGGAATCTTCAATTTACTGACTCTAAAGGCAGATCGTCTCATGATCTCTTTTACTATGCATAGATTCCCGAGTCCCTGTAAATGTCATCCCGATTTCTCCGGGTTTACAGATAACCTAATCTCTCACAGAGATTTGACGAATTCCTTCAGCTTATTACCCTAGCCCTGTGCCCTTTCAAGACACGCCCAACAGTATACCTATGAGTCTCCATGTTTCAGGCAGACGAGGCATATAATCAAAACATGCCTTCCAGAACACAGTCTAGGTAATAACTTCTGGTCTAAGGAAAGACATACCCAAACATAAAGAGATTACTCTAATGACACTATCTGTGAGATTTCCTCATAGTCTCTTTTTGGGTCTGTTCAGTGCGAGCTATACTCTTATAGGTCCACCCACGACTTTAGCTAAGACATCTCCATATCTGTAGCTCATGAGGTCTTTACCTTGTATCCATATTATACTAACAGTTATTTTGTATCTAAATGGTATTTAATAAAAGTTATATTTAGGAGGCTACTTTCGTAAAATTTCACCATATTCTCAGCAATATTTTATTAACAATCAAATAGCCCTTCAGAAAAATTAACTAATATTCCAGATAATCGTGATTCCAGTATACAAGAAAATTTCTCCAATATCGAATACAAAACACCCTGAAAGGCTATGACATTAAGCGATGGTGGAATCCAACGTATCCCCGGAATACCTCAACGGCCATAGTCCATTACAGCTTCACAATTATAATATTGCGAATTTTACCAAATTTTTAAAAACCAGAATTCTATTTTCAACGAATTCTTTTTTTTTTGGTAAAAGCAACGAATTCAATTTGAAATGGAGCTCAAGACTTCAATAAAATTTATATTATTAAAATAATGGATTGGAAAAGGTAATGCCCAAGGCTAACACCAAACACGAGATAACAAAATGGCAGTCCAAGGGCGTTGGCCACAACATATTGGTTGTTATCATAGTCTCTAATATTGACAAAATTCCTAATTCTTTGTTGTCCCATTCCATGTACATCATTCACAAATATATAGAATTATCAATAAAACAGTAAATTCAAGGCTTTTCTTACATTGCTATTAAATCATAAACACCTTCAAAATAAGTACACATCCTCAAGAAAAGTTATTTAAGCGGATTTTTCAAAATACATATGATGACACTGAAATAAAAAAGAGCTGTTCACATCATTTGATTTAGGATCTTGATGTTATCTCCAATCATATCAACATATTAAGGTATGAAAATCATACATGACAATTTCCAGCAAAAGAAATAGAGAACATGCAATAGTGCATTATCACCCTCGACTCACACTTTGAACTTACATTTGAGGGTCATTGACCGCCTTGTGCGCATGCATATGTCCTCCCAAGGCTTGCCCCGTGGGGGAAGATTTGTAGCAAAGAGAACATTGGTGAGCCCTATCGACATAGTGCTTACTCATGTGTGCCTTGCCCTTGTATCCCCCGAGTGCTTGGTGAGATACAAATAGGGCATTTGTACTGGGTGGCAGTTTTACACGGAAAGACAGTTCTACATGGAAGGATAAGTCTTCTAAGACAAGATCCCTAACATTTTTCTTCAATTGTCCTTCCATGTAAAACTACTACCCAGTACAAATGCCCCATTTATCAAAAGACTTTTTCATCTCACCGAGCACTAGGGGGACACAAGGGCTAAGCAAACAAGAGCAAGCACCATGCCGAAAGGGCTCACCAATTTTCTCCTTGCCACAAATCCTTCCCCACGCGACAAGCATTGGGAGGACATATGCGTGCACACAAGGCGATTAATGACCCTCAAATGTAAGTTCAAAGTGTGAGTTGAGGGTTGATTTGTTTTTTATATCATTTTACATGAGGAGATTGAAAACTATCATACCCATCTTATTGGGGTAGTATTGCAGGAGTTAAGGTGGATAAAGGGATGGCTGAAGAAGATGGAAAGTGAGAAGGAAATGAATTTAGGGCTGTTTCTTTTGCTGGAAATTGTCATGTATGACTTTCATACCTTAATATGTTGATATGATTGGAGATAACATGTTAAGATCCTAAATTAAATGATGTGAACATCTCTTGCTCTCTTATATTTTCAGTGTCATCATATCACAACAAGGAATATGCACTGATTGTTGGCAGGTTTGCGAGCTGCTTGTTTCCTCAGCTGCCTTGAGGTTTTACCACTTTTATCCTCCTCATTAGCATTAGAAGATCTTCTACTCTTCCTTAGAAAACTTGACATTGTGCCATCTTTTTTTCTCTCATTAGCATCCTGAGAAACATGGTAAATGAAAAACCATCTACTATCAGATTTACAAATCAGAAAAATGAAACCACCAAAAAATCACTTCCAGTTAAATCCGACTAGCGAGTGTGGAGCGGAGGAAATCCTTGTACGCAGCCTTACCCTTGCATAATTGCAAAGAGGCTGTTCCTGAATTCAAACCATGACCTTTCAGTCATGAAGAAACAGTTTTACCACTGCTCCCGTTCGCCCCATTTTAAATCAGAAAAATGAAACATGAAAAAAAAAAATATTCACGACATATCAATAATAATCAAAGATATTGTCAACTGGGCAGGCAGGATTCAATTCCATAACTTTATGAGACCAATAATAACCAAGATCAATTTCATACAAAATAAAATCAATTAATTATATAGCATATATTTGATAGGGAATTATCATATCATTCTAATCACATAATCTTCACCTCTGTTTTTGGCTTTCTGTTGTTAGTGTGAGCATCATCCAAGGACACCTTTGAACTTGGGCAGTATCATATACCCCAAAAGAGTTAATAAAACTACAAGCTGGAACAGCAAAGTTTTCCTCTGAACCCTAGTTAGTTGCATGACAACAATGACTATAACACAACCTTTATATATAATAATATCAAGCACTGAACAAGTATATATAGCCAAGGTTAATTTGCATTTACATGTGGTAGCGCTACTTTCTAGCAACTGAACAAGCATATACTATAGTTGAAAGCAAAATAGGATTTTTCTTACTTCCTAGCAACTTTTTTTTGTTTAGGTTCATTGAACTTGAGACATGTTGGAGGAAAGAAATAAGGCTAATTAAATAAAAATGAGAAAGAAAGAAACATAAAATGGAATGAAAATGAATTCAGAAAACGTGCTTTTTCAATTTAATTAAGAATGCTATTTAATTTCTACACCAATTTCATTAATTATAAAAGTTTTACACCACTTCTTTTTTGGATGATAAATCAAGAAAAATGCAAATTAGATTCTAACAAAATCTGTGTTTTTATTTTCTTCCAGAAAAGAAAAGTATAAACACGGTGTAATAATGTAATGTGCAAATAAAAACGTGACACTTTTAAATTTATAGATTCGCCCATATCTACTTTTTCCTTAGATGCAATTTAAGTATAGTTATGTAAATTTAATGTAAAAAAAATTAAAATTTAAATTCAATATCCGATTGTCGTAGCATTTAAATCCATATCCAAATTTAATATGGTATTAATACAATATTGGGATAGTATTACATTTAAACACATTTTCAATACTATCGCCACATATCCTAATTTTTCTTAACTTTATCTCTCATTTGGTGTAATTAATATTAATTAAAGTTGGATTTCCTTCCAACCATATTCATCTTTATTTCCAAAATAAGGCAATCAAACATTTCTACCTAAATAATATAGGTGGACACATATGGGGAAGGATATTGTAACAACTAATTAGGGTTATTATCAATGTTACTACCAATCAATTTCACCGTTAGATCGATTATTTAATCCAACGGTTATATTTATTTCTATCTTTGTATAGTTATGATTCCCCATATTTAATATTTTATATTTATTTTCACCTTTGTATGGTTATTATTCCCATTATTTAATACTTCCACATTAAATATAGGGAATCATAACCATGCAAATATGGAAATAAATATAATCGTTGGATTAACATAATCGATCTAACGATGAAATTAATTGGTAGTAACCTTGATAGTAATCCTAATTGGTTATTATAATATCCTACCCCATAATATATTTAGGTTTTGAAGCATCTTTCAATCCCAAATAGCACTTTATGGGTGATATTTGGTAAGGGATTTTTGTATGTATTATTTAACATTTTCATATTATGTGAAAGAATCTTAATAGTTTGTAGATAAATCAATGGTAATAAGGGATAAGAGAGAAAAAATATCAGAATAGAGAGTGACAAAATCATCATCGTTGATCTGATTATGCTCAATACATGTTAAATAACATATGAGAGGATCCATTAATATTTATTATATGCTTTTTTTTTTTGATCATCAAAGGTATTGAATCTTACATGACATGATCATGTTAAATAACACATTATATCTCTCCCAAATCCTTTTTATTCCATTCCCATCGATTATAGCTATTTAAAGGAGTTTGGTTCTCATATGCTTATCTTTAAAATGAATAAATAAAGATACATCTATCTCTAAATTATATAGTGGTTTAAATATCATAATTCACTTTATGAAATTAAGGATGAATATATTATTATTAGCTTAATTTAAAAATAAATTCACTTTATATGAGATTTTTTCCATTTAAAGGTATGGAACGAGATTCTTAACCTAGTATGAGTTTTGGGTATGCTATATTCATTTATATGCCATATTTAGTGTTATATTCATATATCCCGTATTTTTATTGGATTTGACCAAGTTATTATCCAATTAATGATCGGATAGAGAATATATTTTCTAGTGGATATTTTTCTTCATTTTTACACTATAAAAATTTTCCTATCAATTTTTTTTTACCTAGGCAAAATTTTCCTACTTTATACCAAATATGATCATTTGTAAATCTCATCTACGATTTTCCTAACATTCTCAAGAAAAAATCCACGTACAAACACTCCCGTGAGAAAGTCCATTCCTTACTCAATCCAATCATTCTTTCCACAAAGAGATATACGGAGTGAATGGTATAACAATAATACCATAAATATTTCCATACGCTAGATTTATTTGATAGATGTACGGAGTGAATGGTACAACAGTAATACCATAAAAGAGAAAAGGGAAGTTGAAGGGGTGTGTGGATTTTAATAAGTCTCACTTTAGACAACTAGTTGGAAGTGGGAGAGTTTATAAGCTCCCACCTCACTCTCTTAGATTGGTCCTTTGGGTCACTACACATTTTGTGGAGGGGGAGGAGTTAGGTGGGTTTTGGTTCACCACGCGCGCGCGCTCCTCCGCCGTCCGTTTGGCCGGCTCAGATCGGCCCATTGCTTTCCTCCAAAAATTCAAACCCAAATGTTTCTACCCGCCAATTTTTTGAGCAATTTTGAACCGAATCGGTTCTTCCCTTTTGCAAACCGGTCACCGGTTGTGTCTGCTCGCCGAACCGGTCACCTGATGTACTTGTTCATCGAAATGGACACCGGTCGCACCCGTTCGCCGTCGTCAGTCACGGCGGTTCATCGTGACTGGTCAGTGTCTATAAATAGACATTGACACCTTCAGAAATTTATCGATTTTTTCTGCACTGAAACTCTGCCGAATTTTTTCCTTTTTCCGGTTGGCATATTCCTGTTCATACTCCGGTGTGATTTCCTCTAGCATTTTGTTGTGTTCATTTGGCTGCTGACTGGTAATGTCGCCACTCTTCAGATGAAATCCGTTCTATCTTGGGAGACAAGTGTCCATCTACCTTAGGCATCAGTGAGGAGGCAAATTGTCTTAACACACGTTCTGTGGGCTCAGATCTTATTCCTCTGATTCATCTTTCTGTCTATTTCTGATTCTGTTTGTTTCATCATCTGACATCAAGTAAGGCTGTTAAATTTTTTTTTTATAATTGCAGTGATAATTCTAATCATCTATTCTCTTCTGTAATTTACATGGGTTCAAACCTCTTAGTGATATAATATCACCCACTGTCTTCTATAACAACATGATTGATAACACGTCTCTTATATTTTCAAACATCTGCTGCATTAAATTGAGTTTTGCATTTAATGTATAGCGGAAACGTACATACAAAGCCGCTTCCCTTGCATTTTCAAACACTTGTACCTGACGCGATACAAAGACAATCGCGTTTCATATTTTGTTTATGAGAAATAATACTCTCATTTTCTCTCACTTCGAAAATCGCATTCCCTCTTCTTTTTCTTTTTTTGCTTTTTAATGATGGACCCCACTTGAATTATCTCTATTGCATGAGAGAACTACTCTCATGCAATATGAGAGTAATATTCCCCTTTGTTTATTTAGTTAAAACAGTTCATTGTGCTCATAGTAAAACTAAGTAGTCACTTATACTTTCGTTTTCCCGGTGTCTCGTAGTCAAATACCCTTTCAAAATGAAATCACAAGTGAGGGAGTGTGGATTTTTAGCTTCTGATAAAGTGGAAAAAATATTTTTTTAGAATTATCATAATTTGACCTTATATTCCAAGTAAGTATTATTCAAAATATGACCTTATATTCCAAGTAAGTATTATTTAAAAATTTTATTTAAAATTTTTGTTATATAATTTTATCATAATTTATGGTAGCTCAAAAAGTATGATGTTATAAGTTAGTTTTTTTTAGAATTTATTACAACCTTACGTTATTGGCCTTAAATTTGAGTAATGATGTACTATAGAATTTATTAGGTGTTAAATTTATTTTGTTAAAACCATGGACTCATTTGAACTCATTTTTCCTACAAATATTTAAACAAATGGGTGAAATTCAAAAAATACAGTATATGACAAAATAACATAATATAATACAATATAACAATACTCCTTGTAATTTCATTTTTGGGAAAAATATAGAATCTTACATCTACCTAGCACGAACACGCCAAATTTTACAAAATTTACGTGTCGGATACGTGTCCGACACGCTCGGACACGCGGTCAACATTTGGGGACACGCGATCAACTATCCGACACGTTCCGACACGTTTTTCGGACACGTACTCAACCTTTTCTGACACGGGGTTAACGTTCGGACATGCTGGGACACGTTTTGGACACGCTGGGACACGTTTTTTTTATTTTTTTTAATCTTAATTTTATTTTATTAACTAAATAAAAAAATAATTTATAAATTAATTTTTTTCTGTTATGAAATATGATATGAAAAATTAACAACGTACAAAAAATTACTTTTATTTTTATCTATGTTATGAAATTTAAATACTTGATTAGTTATATGACTTATCATGGACTCTTATATGTATTAAATATAAATTATATTATATATATTGAAATTTTTATTTAATATCAAAACGTGTCCCAACGTGTCCAAATATGACATTTTTTAAAATTAACGTGTCGACGTGTCGTGTAACAGCCCGTGTTAACCCGGATTGTTAACACACTATCGTATTAAGCCACGCTTAATTAAAATGCGGAATAACTTTTTCTTTAATTCAATTATGACGTCATTAAACTTAACCAACTTGATTACTTAATCAATTTCATAAAATACTTCCTGTATGTAAATTGCAAGACAACTAACTGGAATACCTCATATATAAATAATAAGTGAGTATCTAAGTCGCAGGACTACAACACGTAGCCTGGACCAATATCCTGATACTTTAATTACAACTTCAAATAAAAGACACTAACAACCCATGTGGCATGGACAAACCCCATGCTCACCAAATAAGGCAACAATGCCTAACAACAGTCTCAACATGAAAACATGATCAAAGCGGAAAACATAACAGCAGTCAACATCCAGCATGTCAGCATATCATAAATATCAACTCAACTCTGGCCTCCTGCCACCTGAGCCCTCAACATTACCTGATCCTGAAATAAGCATCCCCAAACGTGGGGTGAGATCTCTAAACAAGAAATATCAGTAAGACAAGGGGTCCTCAAGGATCTTCCACCCCAAGCTCACTTACATGTGTAATATAAGTTCAAAAACAGTATTTACAATATAAGTTCCAAAACTATGCGATGCAGCAGATAATCATGCCATGTGTGTTTATCAAATCTACTGGCCAGAGAAATGCAGGAATACGTCTAAACCCACATGAGTACAAGGAACACCGCTTGCACCTCACCCACAGCCTCACCATCTTGTATGTACTACATACTTAGGCTTACCGTATAGGTGGACATCACATGCATATCATAAAAGCACATTGCATATAATAGCTCAACAACATTTCAAAATCATCAAAGCATGTAACACAGGATGCATAAACCACATCCCCATGGGACATGGTGTAACCACAAAATGGCTAAACCGAGGACACGAAAGCTTACCTTGCAAGCTAGATGTAACAGCCCGTGTTAACCCGGATTGTTAACACACTATCATATTAAGCCACGCTTAATTAAAATGCGGAATAACTTTTTCTTTAATTCAATTATGACGTCATTAACCTTAGCCAACTTGATTACTTAACCAATTTCATAAAATACTTCCTGTATGTAAATTGCAAGACAACTAACTGGAATAACTCATATATAAATAATAAGTGAGTATCTAAAGCCACAGGACTACAACACGTAGCCTGGGTCAAAATCCTGATACTTTAATTACAACATTAAATTAAAAGACAATAGTCAAACCATGTGGCATGGACAAACCCCATGCTCACCAAATAAGGCAACAATGCCCAATAACAGTCTCAACATATAACTCAAATAAAGCGGAAAACATAACAGCAGTCAATCCAACAGGACAGCATATCATAATATCAACTCAGCTCTGGCCTCCTGCCACCTGAGCCCTCAACATTACCTGATCCTGAAATAAGCGTCCCCAAACGTGGGGTGAGATCTCTAACAAGAAATCTCAGTAAGGCAAGGGGTCCTCAAGGAGTTTCCACCCCAAGCTCACTTACATGTGTAATATAAGTTCAGAAAAACAGTATTTACAATATAAGTTCCAAAACTATGCGATGCAGCAATTAATCATGCCATGTGTGTTTATCAAATCTACTGGCCAGAGAAATGTAGGAATACGTCTATACCTACATGAGTACATGGACGCTACCTGCACCTCACCCACAGCCTCACCATCTTGTATGTACTACATACTCAGGCTTACCGTATAGGTGGACACCACATGCATCTCATAAAAGCACATTGCATATAAATAGCTCAACAGCATTTCCAAAACATTAAAGCATGTAACACAGCATGCATAAACCCATCCCCATGGGACATGGTGGAACAATAAAATGGCTAAACCGAGGACACGAAAGCTTACCTTGCAAGCTAGCTATCCAAGCCAAGAGTCCAGCCACTCACAACTCCAAAAACAGCAGTATCACAATCTGATATGGACCAATAATACATCAATATTCATGCACCACAAGCATACAACTTAAAGACTACGCCTTTCCTTTACGTTTTACGTCTTAAGGCTTCCAACAAAGCCATAAGCCCTTAATCATGTGATTCTGACTTAGTTCATTTATTACAGAAGTTCAACTTCCTTAATCTTGGGTCCACACACACCCAACAGCTTACTGTTCACACAGCACGGCTACTGTTCTGTGAAAACCCAGGATATCCGGATATCAGAAGGGACATATCCGGATATCACACTGGACATATCCGGATATGCCATATCCGGATACCCAGGTCCCATATCCGGATACCATATCCGGATATCGATATCCGGATATCTGTTCGACAAATATCCGGATATCTCACGACAGAATGCAGTTTCTGCATTTCGTGAATATCCAGTCCAAAGATCCAACTTTTAACACATGTACACGTTAAAGGATCCATTTTTAAGCATATACAAGTTCACTTAGGTGTTGGTTACTTCATTTTAACCTTTTACATGCCAAGACACCACTTTTAAGCAAGATAAACTCATGATCAAGGTGAGGTAACTTACCCCAAGGCTTAAGATAGAAATGGACAGAGATATGAAGCTCTCTCTGAAGCTCCAAGATTCTGCCTTTGTGGAAGAACGAAAATGTCAAACCACAAGGTCCAACAAGCCCAAAGATAGCTCCTTGAAGTCACACAAGCAAGAACAAGGACCCAACCAACCAAGGAAGGAAACTCAGCCCCAAACTCTCCCTCAAACAGTGGCACAACTCAGAATGATTCCACCCACACCATACCCAAGGATCACACTCACTCTTACCAAGTGTTTTTGGTGAAGGAACCAAGAAGAAATGAGGTTCCTTGGCTCCAAAGGTGAAGGAATGAAGAGAATGGCAACGTGGCTGCCCAGGCTGCAGAAATTCTCACGAAGAGAAACTGCATATGCCTAGGGTTATGTGCCAAAAGTTGGTTATATAGCCTCATGAGTCATAACGCGCAGTATTAGCCTTAATAGCAAAGTAAAAGATCTTGATCTCAAACTTTGGAATCTAGACCTACACATTTTTCTAAGATTTGTCATATTTTTATTTTATTTTTCGGAGCACCTTTCCGGTACGCGCTTTTCCATAGCCAGTATCAGTTCTGGCATCAGATTACGTTATTTTGACCTGAAACTTGTTTTACAAGTCCTACATAATATTCTAGTAATTATCATGCATTCGTTATAATTTTCCGGGATACTTTTCCGGTACGCATTTATTCCGAGTAGCAGAATCGGTACCTGCGCTTTTCTTCCGAAAAGCGACTTTCAGCATTCTTACCCACTAATTGTAATTATTAAAACCTCATAATAATTATTAGGGTCAATTATGGAATTATTTTCCTAATTATCATAATTAATTCGCTAATTACCTTAATTAGCGGTGCGGGTTCTTACATTAGCTATCCAAGCCAAGAGTCCAACCACTCTCAAGTCCAAAAACAGCAGTATCACAATCTGATATGGACCAATAATACATCAATATTTATGCATCACAATCATACAACTTAAAGACTACGCCTTTCCTTTACGTTTTACGTCTTAAGGCTTCCAACAAAGCCATAAGCCCTTAATCATATGATTCTGACTTAGTTCATTAATTACAGAAGTTCAACTTCCTTAATCTAGGCTCCACAAACACCCAATAGCTTACTGTTCACACAGCACGGCTACTGTTCTGTGAAAAACCCAGGATATCCGGATATCACAAGGGGCATATCCGGATATGTCGTATCCGGATATCACACTTGCCATATCCGGATATACCATATCCGGATACCCAGATCCCACATCCGGATATCAATATCCGGATACCATATCCGGATATCAATATCCGGATATCTGTTCGACAAATATCCGGATATCTCACGACAGAATGCAGTTTCTGCATTTCGTGGATATCCAGTCCAAAGGTTCAACTTTTAACACTTGAACACGACCAAGGATCCATTTTTAAGCATATACTAGTTCACTTATGTGTTGGTTACATGTTAAACCCATTAACATACCAAGATACCACCTTTAGGCCACAAAAACACATGATCAAGTTAAGGTGACTTACCCCAAAGCTTAGTCAGTAGTTCAAAGTGCCTATGCAGCTCCCAATGCTGCTCACAAGTCCAGCACACCCAAGGACACGAAAATGCCACACCAAAGGTTGGTTCTTGGCACCAAGGGAGGCTTCTTGAAGCCTCTAATGGCATGAACAATGGCTCATAACCATGGAGACAACACCACAGCCCACTCAACACCCCTCAACCAGCACTTCAACTCAGAAAAAGTTGCACTTCACTCACACAAGACACACTCTAGTTGCTTGGAAGAAGGAATGGTGAAGAAGAAAGGTCATCAAGGTCACAAATGGTGAAAGAAGGCAATGAAACAGTGCCAAGCACTCAGAAGCAGCAGCCTCTCACGTTCATTATGGGTATGCCTAGGGTTTTGTGCCTTAGTATGTCTATTTATAGGCACAAGGCCACTTAACGCGCAGTATTAGCCTTAATAGCAAAGTAAAAGATCTTGATCCCAAACTTTGGAATCTAGACCTACACATATTTCTAAGATTTTTCATATTTTTATTTTATTTTTCGGAGCACCTTTCCAGTACGCGCTTTTCCATAGCCAGTATCAGTTCTGGCATCAGATTACGTTATTTTGACTTGAAACTTGTTTTACAAGTCCTACATAATATTCTAGTGATTATCATGCATTCGTTATAATTTTCCGGGATACTTTTCCGGTACGCATTTATACCGGGTAGCAGAACCGGTATCTGCGCTTTTCTTCCGAAAAACAACTTTCAGCGTTTTTACTCACTCACTATAATTATTTAAGCCCAATATTAATTATTAAGGTCAATTATGGAATCATTTCCTAATTATCATAATTAATTCACTAATTACCTTAATTAGCGGTGCGAGTTCTTACATTCACCCCACCTTTTTAAGGATTTTGTCCTCAAAGTCAGAAACATACCTGTCTCGAAAGTCGGGATACTGTCGGAGGAGCTCATCCTCTCGCTCCCACGTGCACTCCTCGGGACTACGCCCAGTCCACTGCACCTTGACCATCGGAATGATCTTGCTTCTGAGCTGTTTCTCGCCTCGATCGAGGATCTTGAGTGGTCCGACGAGAGTCTTTAGGTTCTCCCGAACCTCCACATCATCCGGCTGCACCACATGCGAAGGATCTGCTATGTACCTCCGAAGCTGAGACACGTGAAACACGTCGTGGATGTTGGCTAAGTTCGGAGGCAAGGCGAGTCGATAGGCAACAGGTCCTACTTTACCAAGGATCTGGTAGGGCCCAATGAACCGAGGGCTCAACTTCCTCACTCCGAGTGCCCGTCCAACACCGGTGACAGGTGAAAGTCTCACAAACACGTGCTCACCCTCACTGAACTCCAGTGGACGATGCTTGACATCATAGTAGCTTTTCTGGCGATTCTGTGCCTGCTTCAACTTTTCCCTGATCATCTGGATCTGCTGGGTAGTATCTTGGACAAAGTCCAAACCAAAAAGCTCTTTATCTCCAACCTCAGACCAGCAGGTAGGAGTCCGACACCTCATACCATACAGCGCCTCGTAGGGTGCCATGCCCAGACTAGCATGAAAACTGTTGTTGTACGAGAATTCTACCAACGGAAGGTACCTATCCCATGCAGAGCCCTGCTCCAACGTGCAAGCTCTCAACATGTCCTCCAATGTCTGGATGGTCCGCTCAGTCTGTCCGTCAGTCTGAGGGTGATAGGTGGTACTCAATCTCAACTGCGTACCAAAAGCCTCCTGCAACGCCTCCCAGAACCGAGATGTGAACTTCGGGTCCCTATCACTGATGATACTCTCGGGCACCCCATGAAGCCTCACAATCTCACGGACATATAGTTTGGCCAACTGCTCTGTAGTGAAGCTCACCTTCACTGGAAGAAAATGGGCAGACTTGGTCAGTCTGTCCACTATGACCCAAATAGAGTCACAACCAGCCTGAGTTTTAGGCAATCCCACCACGAAGTCCATGGAAATACTCTCCCACTTCCACTATGGAATTTCAAGAGGTTGAAGTTTACCAGACGGTTTCTGGTGCTCGATCTTTACTTTCTGACATATAAGGCATTTGGACACGTAGACCGCTATGTCCTTCTTCATGCCCGGCCACCAAAAGTTTCTCTTTAAGTCCTGGTACATTTTCGTGGCACCAGAGTGGATAGTAAACCGGCCCTTATGAGCCTCTGCCATAACCTCTTCGGTCAATGGCCCTCGAGGAATAACAATCCTCTTCTGGAACAGCAGCAATCCATCCTCGTTCCAAGACACACCGTCCTGGTTCTTCACATAATCAAGGCACTCTCTTAGCACTTGCGCCTCTTTAATCTTTTCCATCAGCTCATTAATCACTTCTGTTGTTTCCATCTCAAGCAGTGCGCCCCCAAACAAGGAGTTCACTCTCAAGTCTCTGAACTTCTCGATCACCTCGTAGTCGTTCATCATTAAACTGGATAAGCTCACGGATTTCTGACTCAAAGCATCGGCTACCACATTGGCCTTGCCAGGATGATACCTTAACTCAAAGTCGTAGTCCTTCAAGAACTCCATCCATCTTCATTGTCTCATGTTCAACTCCTTCTGGTCAAACAGATACTTCAGGCTCTTTTGATCACTGAATACAGCAAACTTCATGCCAAACAGGTAATGCCTCCAAATCTTGAAAGCAAAAACAATGGCTGCCAACTCCAAGTCGTGAGTCGGGTAGTTCTCCTCATGAGGTTTCAACTGTCTTGAAGCATAGGCAACAACTTTCCCTTTCTGCATCAACACACAGCCTAGTCCTTTACCAGAGGCATCGCAGTATAACTCAAACTGTTCCGCAGGATCAGGAAGGACTAACACAGGAGCAGTAGTCAGTCTCTCCTTCAACTCCTGGAAACACTCCTCACACTCATGTGTCCACACGAATGGAGTCTCCTTTCGGGTAAGGCGAGTCATCGGTAGCACTATCTTGGAGAATCCCTCTATGAACCTCCTATAGTACCCTGCCAAACCCAAGAAGCTTCTCACTTCTGTAACCGTCTTGGGCCTCTCCCAATCCATCACGGCCTCAATCTTGTTAGGATCAACTGCAACTCCATCAGCGGAAATCACATGACCCAGAAATTTCACCGCCTTGAGCCAAAACTCACATTTTGACGGCTTAGCATATAGCTTCTTCTCTTTCAACACTTGCAAAACAATCTTCAAGTGCTCAGCATGTTCCTCCTCCGTCTTGGAGTAAATTAAGATGTCGTCAATGAAGACGATCACAAGCTGATCCAGGTACGGCTGGAAGATCCTGTTCATGTAGTCCATGAACACTGCGGGTGCATTGGTGAGTCCAAACGGGATCACCAAGTACTCATAATGCCCGTACCTCGAGCGAAACGCTGTCTTTGGGACATCCTCCGGCTTTACCCGTATCTGATGGTAACCGGACCGGAGATCAATCTTGGAATACACGCAAGCACCCCTGAGTTGATCCAGCAAATCATCAATGCGTGGAAGAGGATACTTGTTCTTGATTGTCACCTTGTTCAACTGTCTGTAGTCGGTGCACAACCGCATGGTCCCATCTTTCTTTTTCACAAAAATGACCGGTGCTCCCCAGGGAGACACACTCGGCCGAATGAAATCTTTCGCTGAAAGCTCCTCAATATGCTTCTTCAGCTCCGCCAACTCTGGTGGCGACATCCGGTATGGAGCCAACGATATAGGCCCCACACCAGGCAATAAGTCTATGGAGAACTCTATCTCCCTCTGCGGTGGAAACTCAGGAATCTCCTCGGGAAACACCTCGAGGAATTCCCTCACCACAGGAATGCCAGTGAGATCCTCCTGTGTCTCACTCACCAAACCTCCCAACATGACATAGCCAAATGCCCCTGCTCTCAAGGCCCTCCTCGCCTGCAGGACTGAAATGAACGGTGAGGAACTGGCTGTGGACCCACCCGGAGACATCACCACTCTCTTGGCACAACAATCAATCAATCCAGAGTTTCTGGACAACCAATCCATGCCCAGAATAATCTCTAGGTTGGCCATCGGCAATCCTATCAGATCTACCGAGAAGTCACGGCCATCCCACTGAAACGCTACATCGCGATGAACAGTGGAGGTCAAACATTTTTCTCCGGTGGCGGTGGTCACCCGCATCGGTGGAGAAAACACATCACTGGGCAACTCAAGCCCCACAGCAATAGGGGTAGCAACAAAAGAGTGCGTTGCCCCGGAATCAAACAGCACATCAACAGCTGAACCACCAATGGTAACAGTACCTCTGACCAGGTTCAGAGCTCTGTCCGACTGCTGACGATCAACTGTGTACACACGCCCCGTAGTAGTTGGCACTGCTGGTGCCCCAGTAGGAACCATCTGCAATGGCACGGCCTGCACTGCAGCAACTCTCGTCGTCGGGCAATCTCTGGAGTAGTGGCCCTCCTTGCCACACTGGAAGCAAATCAACTGACCGGTAGAACACGGCCCAAAGTGTGACTTCCCGCACCCCGAGCATCTGGGAGCAGGAGGTCTCGCTGTGTTTCCCTGAGTGAAAGTCTTTTTGAATTGATTTGGCGCTTGCTTAGCCGCCAACTGTTTGCCCTTGCCCTTGTTTCCAAGCTTCCTGTCCCTCTAGGGAGCGGAACCGCCGGTACCCTGTGGCACCTCGATCTTGGTCTTCTTGGCCTGACACGAACGACAGTAGTCCTCAATGTCGCGACACTACTGTACTAAAGCTCCGAAGTCTCTCGAAGCAGAACCAGCAAGATGTCCAACAATGTCCTCTTTAAGTCCCCTTTCGGAACTTAGCAGCAAGAAAAACAGGAGTCGGTCTCGCCATGCGGAAATGAGCGAACTTGACCAGCTCATTAAACTTAGACAGGTATTCGTCGACAGACAACGAGCCCTGCACCAAACGGTCAAACTCTCCTTGCTTCCTCTCCTGAGAGTCATAAGGAAAGTACTGACCCAGAAAGCACTCCTCGAAGAATGGCCACGTCATCACACGGCCCTGCATCTCGTAGATGTGAGAAATGTTGGTCCACCACTCATGGGCCTCGCCCTCCAGCATGTAAGTGGCAAACATTAGCTTCTGCGGATCGGTACACTGCATGATCCGGAAGATCTTGTCTAACGCCTGTAGCCATCTGGCAGCAGCAATGAGATCATAAGATCCGTCGAAAGAAGGTGGCTTATGCTTGCGGAAAGTGTAACAGCCCGTGTTAACCCGGATTGTTAACACACTATCGTATTAAGCCACGCTTAATTAAAATGCGGAATAACTTTTTCTTTAATTCAATTATGACGTCATTAACTTAACCAACTTGATTACTTAATCATTTTCATAAAAATACTGCCTGTATGTAAATTGCAAGACATCTAACTGGAATACCTCATATATAAATAATAGGTGAGTATCTAAAGTCACAGGTCTACACAAGTAGCCTGGGTCAAAATCCTGATACTTTAATTACAACATTAATTTAATAAGACGATAACAATCATGTGGCATGGACAAACCCCATGCTCACCAAATAAGGCAACAATGCCCACAAATAGTCTCAACATAAACTTAACATAAATAAAGCAGAAAACATAACAGCAGTCAAATAAACAGCAATCCACAACCAGCACGTCAGCATAATTATCAGCTCAGCTCTGGCCTCCTGCCACCTGAGCCCTCAACATTACCTGATCCTGAAATAAGCGTCCCCAAACGTGGGGTGAGATCTCTAACAAGAAATCTCAGTAAGACAAGGGGTCCTCAAGGAGTCTCCACCCCAAGTTCACTTACATGTGTAATATAAGTTCAAAAACAGTATTACGGTATAAGTTCTAAAATCATGCGATGCAGCAATTAATCATGTCATGTGTGCTTTCAAATCTACTGGCCAGAGAAATGTAGGAATACGTCTATGCCTACATGAGTACATGGATACTACCTGCACCTCACCCACATGCTTCTCCATCTTGTATGTACTACATACTCAGGATTGCCGTCTAGGTGGACACCACATGCATATCATAATAGCTCATTACATATAAACAGCTCAACAGCATTTCCAAAATAATCAAAGCATGTAACACAACATGCATAAACCCATCCCATGGGACATGGTGGAACATCAAAATGGCTAAACCGAGGACACGAAAGCTTACCTTGCAAGCTAGCTATCCAAGCCAAGAGTCCAACCACTCACTAGTCCACAAACAGCAGTATCACAATCTGATATGGACCATTAACAAGTCAATATAAATGCATCACAAGCATACAACTTAAAGACTACGCCTTTCCTTTACGTTTTACGTCTTAAGGCTTCCAACAAAGCCATAAGCCCTTATTCACATGATTCTGACTTAGTTCATTAGTTACAGAAGTTCAACTTCCTTAAACTTGGGTCCACACACACCCAATAGCTTACTGTTCATACAGTACAGCTACTGTCTGCGCAGAACCCAAGATATCCGGATATCAGAAGGGGTATATCCGGATATGCCATATCCGGATATCACACTGGACATATCCGGATATGTCATATCCGGATACCCAGATCCCATATCCGGATATCAATATCCGGATACCATATCCGGATACTGATATCCGGATATCTGTTCGACAAATATCCGGATATCTCACGACAGAATGCAGTTTCTGCATTTCGTGAATATCCATCCCAAAGTTCCAACTTTTAACACATGTACACGTTAAAGCATGCATCTTTAAGCATATACAAGTTCATTTAGGTGTTGGTTACTTCATTTTAACTTTTTACATGCCAAGACACCAACTTTAAGCATTGAAACTTAAGATCAAAGGTGAGGGAACTTACCAAGGCTCAAAACAGAGGCAAGTTGTGCTCTTGGAGCTCTCCCAAGGTTCCTCAAACTCAGCCTAAGTAGGAGCACGGAAATGGCACTTCAAGATGGGTTCTTACACCACAAGAAGGCACTTTGAAGCATACAATGACTACCACAAAGTAGCCATCACTAAAGCTCCAAACTCAGCTCACTAACTACACACACACAGCAGTTGACACTGCCCAAGAACACTCCTTTCACTCTCACAAGGATGATCACAAGTGTGTAGGAAGGAAGAAGGAGGAGAAACCAAGAGTAAAAATGGAGTTTTGGCTCAAGAGAATGAGGGAGGTGAAGGTGACAAACTCAGAAGCTGTCACACAAAGAAGAAGGCACGTAGGAGGCAGAAACTTGACCTAGGATCATGTGCCAACTAATGAATTTATAGAGGTTTGGCCACCTCGCGTAGTATTAGCCTTAATCGCAAAGTAAAAGATCTTGATCTCAAACTTCGGATTCTAGACCTACGCATTTTTCTAAGATTTTTCATATTTTTATTTTATTTTTCGGAGCACCTTTCCGGTACGCGCTTTTCCATAGCCAGTATCAGTTCTGGCATCAGATTACGTCATTTTGACCTGAAACTTGTTTTACAAGTCCTACATAATATTCTAGTAATTATCATGCATTCGTTATAATTTTCCGGGATACTTTTCCGGTACGCATTTATACCGAGTAGCAGAACCGGTATCTGCGCTTTTCTTCCGAAAAGCGACTTTCAGCATTTTTACTCACTCAATATAATTATCTAAGCCCATTAATAATTATTATGGTCAATTATGGAATTATTTCCTAATTATCATAATTAATTTACTAATTACCTTAATTAGCGGTGCGGGTTCTTACAGAAAGCATTCAGCCGGCGATCGATCTCGTCACGATCCTCAGCAAATACGGGGATGGTCTGCATAGCCCCCGTCAAGTGACTGCCCTCACCCATCTGACTCTGGGTGTCCTCCTGTTGACTAGGCGGAGGTGGAGGCGGTGGAGGTGGTGGAGGACACTGGCCAGCAGCAGGACCAGCCCTCAACTCCTCCAACATGACCCTCATCATAGTCATGTTGGCCATCCGGTTCTCCTCCAGAACCTCAGCCGTGGCTCGCCGGTTCGCATCTCGAATAGCGTCTAGCATCGCCTGGTTTGCCAACCTCGTGGCCTCCTGGTCGGCTAGTCGGGCCGCCTGCATCTCAGCTAATGCAGCCAGGATAGGATCCGATTGATCCTCGCTCGTACTAGTGTTCCTCCTTGGTGGCACCATGACTCTGCACAAGTTACACAAAGAATGAGTTGATCAGGCCCACGCTATGTGGTCACGTATGCATCATCATAACACACACCAATCAGAGAGAACGCAAAGTAGACACGCAACGAAACATCCTAAGTTATTGCAATACATACAGGCTTTTCCCTAGAAAATGCTCTGATACCATAAAATGTAACAGCCCGTGTTAACCCGGATTATTAACACACTATCGTATTAAGCCACGCTTAATTAAAATGCGGAATAACTTTTTCTTTAATTCAATTATGACGTCATTAAACTTAACCAACTTGATTACTTAATCAATTTCATAAAATACTGCCTGTATGTAAATTGCAAGACAACTAACTGGAATACCTCATATATAAATAATAAGTGAGTATCTAAGTCGCAGGACTACAACACGTAGCCAGGACCAATATCCTGATACTTTAATTACAACTTCAAATAAAAGACACTAACAACCCATGTGGCATGGACAAACCCCATGCTCACCAAATAAGGCAACAATGCCCAACAACAGTCTCAACATGAAAACATGATCAAAGCGGAAAACATAACAACAGTCAACATCCAGCATGTCAGCATATCATAAATATCAACTCAACTCTGGCCTCCTGCCACCTGAGCCCTCAACATTACCTGATCCTGAAATAAGCGTCCCCAAACGTGGGGTGAGATCTCTTAACAAGAAATCTCAGTAAGACAAGGGGTCCTCAAGGATCATCCACCCCAAGCTCACTTACATGTGTAATATAAGTTCAAAAACAGTATTTACAATATAAGTTCCAAAACTATGCGATGCAGCAGATAATCATGCCATGTGTGTTTATCCAATCTACTGGCCAGAGAAATGCAGGAATACGTCTAAACCCACCTGAGTACAAGGAACACCGCTTGCACCTCACCCACAGCCTCACCATCTTGTATGTACTACATACTCAGGCTTACCGTATAGGTGGACACCACATGCATATCATAAAAGCACATTGCATATAATAGCTCAACAGCATTTCAAAATCATCAAAGCATGTAACACAGCATGCATAAACCACATCCCCATGGGACATGGTGGAACCACAAAATGGCTAAACCGAGGACACGGAAGCTTACCTTGCAAGCTAGCTATCCAAGCCAAGAGTCCAACCACTCTCAAGTCCAAAAACAGCAGTATCACAATCTGATATGGACCAATAATACATCAATATTTATGCATCATAATCATACAACTTAAAGACTACGCCTTTCCTTTACGTTTTACGTCTTAAGGCTTCCAACAAAGCCATAAGCCCTTAATCATATGATTCTGACTTAGTTCATTAATTACAGAAGTTCAACTTCCTTAATCTAGGGTCCACAAACACCCAATAGCTTACTGTTCACACAGCACGGCTACTGTTCTGTGAAAAACCCAGGATATCCGGATATCACAAGGGGCATATCCGGATATGTCGTATCCGGATATCACACTTGCCATATCCGGATACCCAGATCCCACATCCGGATATCAATATCCGGATACCATATCCGGATATCAATATCCGGATATCTGTTCGACAAATATCCGGATATCTCACGACAGAATGCAGTTTCTGCATTTCGTGGATATCCAGTCCAAAGGTTCAACTTTTAACACTTGAACACGACCAAGGATCCATTTTTAAGCATATACTAGTTCACTTATGTGTTGGTTACATGTTAAACCCATTAACATACCAAGATACCACCTTTAGGCCACAAAAACACATGATCAAGTTAAGGTGACTTACCCCAAAGCTTAGTCAGTAGTTCAAAGTGCCTATGGAGCTCCCAATGCTGCTCACAAGTCCAGCACACCCAAGGACACGAAAATGCCACACCAAAGGTTGGTTCTTGGCACCAAGGGAGGCTTCTTGAAGCCTCTAATGGCATGAACAATGGCTCATAACCATGGAGACAACACCACAGCCCACTCAACACCCCTCAACCAGCACTTCAACTCAGAAAAGGTTGCACTTCACTCACACAAGACACACTCTAGTTGCTTGAAAGAAGGAATGGTGAATAAGAAAGGTCACCAAGGTCACAAATGGTGAAAGAAGGCAATGAAACAGTGCCAAGCACTCAGAAGCAGCAGCCTCTCACGTTCAATATGGGTATGCCTAGGGTTTTGTGCCTTAGTATGTCTATTTATAGGCACAAGGCCACTTAACGCGCAGTATTAGCCTTAATAGCAAAGTAAAAGATCTTGATCCCAAACTTTGGAATCTAGACCTACACGTTTTTCTAAGATTTTTCATATTTTTATTTTATTTTTCGGAGCACCTTTCCGGTACGCGCTTTTCCATAGCCAGTATCAGTTCTGGCATCAGATTACGTTATTTTGACTTGAAACTTGTTTTACAAGTCCTACATAATATTCTAGTAATTATCATGCATTCGTTATAATTTTCCGGGATACTTTTTCGGTACGCATTTATACCGGGTAGCAGAACCGGTATCTGTGTTTTTCTTCCGAAAAGCGACTTTCAGCGTTTTTACTCACTCACTATAATTATTTAAGCCCAATATTAATTATTAAGGTCAATTATGGAATCATTTCCTAATTATCATAATTAATTCACTAATTACCTTAATTAGCGGTGCGGGTTCTTACATGTCGTGTCGTGTCGTGTCCCGTGTCCGTGTCCGTGCATCATAGACTTACATGCAGTGCTTTAAAAAATTTTAAATTTGTCTCTATTTATTTTGCTACAAAGTTAACTACAAGGACAACCCTAATAAAACCATTATTAAAATTTAATACTACTAACAGATTTTATTAATCTAAATATAGCTCCCTTAAAAGATTTAATAATCCTTAATAATATTTCATCTTATTAATAATAAATATAAATTATGTATTACTAAAATTTAAAGATAAATGTTATACTTATAACCTATTTTCGTTTACAATCTCTTACAACCATATCTTAACCGTACCGTTGATTTTCGTCGATCAACGATTATTATTTATTGCGAATTAATAATTAATTAAAAAATTTTATGGATGAAAATATTAACCGTTGATTGACGAAAATCAACGATTAAGATATGGCTGTAAGAGGTTGTAAACGAAAATAGTTTGTAAGTATAACTTTTCTCAAATTTAAATTAACTAACCTAAGGTTTTAACAAAAAAATATAGTAACTTTAGAAAACTATAAAATAATTAATGAAAAATAAGTCCACTAATTTACGATCTTCATAAATCCTGTAAATAATTTTGGGCTACCTAAAGCTTGATCAAATTAAATAATTAAAATTTAATTTAATAGTTACTTGTAAGAGGAAATCAAAGCCACCTGGAAAATAAAAGTATGAGTGAAAGTGACTATTGTTTTCCCATGAGACGATACAATTTTTCCATCACACAATGAGCTGTTTTGACAGAATAAACAAAACATGAAACACGGTTGTCTGTGTATCGCGTCAGGTACAACCTAACCCACCCATTCTAATGTCTAAGGTGTTTGAAAATACAAGGGACGCGGCTTTGTGTGTACCGCGTCCATTACCCATTAAATGCAACACTCAATTTAATGTAGGAGATGTTTGAAAATGCAAGGGATGCGTTATCAAACATGTCGTGTCTTAACTCGCTTGCACATGTACTGCGTTGTTTTGCATTATAATGGTAATATGATTGATACAGAAATTATTCCGGACAAACTTCTTGAGAAAGACATTACTGAGGTCAAAAGCCCCTCAACGGCCATAGTCCATTACGGCTTCACAATTATAATATTGCGAATTTTACCAAATTTTTAAAAACCAGAGTTCTATTTTCAACGAATTCAATTTGAAAGGAGAGAGAATAAAAAGTTCATGAAGAGAGAGAAAATAATAAAATTGATATAGGTAGTATTAAAATTTTGGTTGTAAAAGGTAATATTGCCCCAATTTAGTTTTTAAAAACCAACAATTCAATTTGAAACAGCTCAAGACTTTAATAAAATTTATATTATTAAAATGATGGATTGTCCAAGCCTAACACCAAACCCGAGATTAAAATGGCAGTCCAAGGGCTTTGGCCACAACATATTGGTTGTTACCATAGCCTCTAATATTGACAAAATTCCTAATTCTTTATTGTCCCATTCCATGTACATCATTCACACATATATAGAATTATCAATAAAACAGTAAATTCAAGGCTTTTCTTACATTGCTATTAAGTCATAAACACCTTCAAAATAAGTACACATCCTCAAGAAAAGTTATTTAAGCGGATTTTTCAAAATACATATGATGACACTGAAATAAAAAAGAGCTGTTCACATCATTTAATTTAGGATCTTAATGTTATCTCCAATCATATCAACATATTAAGGTATGAAAATCATACATGACATTTTCCAGCAAAAGAAATAGAGAACATGCAATAGTGCATTATCACCCTCGACTCACACTTTGAACTTACATTTGAGGGTCATTGACCGCCTTGTGCGCATGCATATGTCCTCCCAAGGCTTGCCCCGTGGGGGAAGATTTGTAGCAAAGAGAACATTGGTGAGCCCTATCGACATAGTGCTTACTCATGTGTGCCTTGCCCTTGTATCCCCCGAGTGCTTGGTGAGATACAAATAGGGCATTTGTACTGGGTGGCAGTTTTACACGGAAAGACAGTTCTACATGGAAGGATAAGTCTTCTAAGACAAGATCCCTAACATTTTTCTTCAATTGTCCTTCCATGTAAAACTACTACCCAGTACAAATGCCCCATTTATCAAAAGACTTTTTCATCTCACCGAGCACTAGGGGGACACAAGGGCTAAGCAAACAAGAGCAAGCACCATGCCGAAAGGGCTCACCAATTTTCTCCTTGCCACAAATCCTTCCCCACGCGACAAGCATTGGGAGGACATATGCGTACGCACAGGACGATTAATGACCCTCAAATGTAAGTTCAAAGTGTGAGTTGAGGGTTGATTTGTTTTATACGGAGATTGAAAACTATCACCCATCTTATTGGGGCAGTATTGCAGGAGTTGAGGTGGATAAAGGGATGGCTGTACAAGATGAAAAGTGAGAAGGAAATGAATTTGGGGCTGTTTCTTTTGCTGAAAATTGTCATGTATGACTTTCATACCTTAATATGTTGATATGATTGGAGATAACATGTTAAGATCCTAAATTAAATGATGTGAACACCTCTTGCTCTCTTATATTTTCAGTGTCATCATATCACAACAAGGAATTTGCACTGATTGTTGGCAGGTTTGCAAGCTGCTTGTTTCCTCAGCTGCCTTGAGGTTTTACCACTTTTATCCTCCTCTTTAGCATTAGAAGATCTTCTATGCTTCCTTAGAGAACTTGACATTGTGCCATCTTTTTTTTCTCTCATTAGCGTCCTGAGAAACATGGTAAATGAAAAACCATCTACTATCAGATTTACAAATCAGAAAAATGAAGCCACTAAAAAATCACTTCCAGTTAAATCCGACTAGCGAGTATGGAGCGGAGGAAATCATCGTACGCAGCCTTACCATTGCATAATTGCAAAGAGGCTGTTCCTGGATTCGAACTATGACCTTTCAATCATGAAGAAACAGTTTTACCACCGCTCCCGTTCGCCCCATTTTAAATCAGAAAAATGAAACATGAAAAAAAAAATATATATTCACGACATATCAATAATAATCAAAGATATTGTCAACTGGGCAGGCAGGATTCAATTCCATAACTTTATGAGACCAATAATAACCAAGATCAATTTTATACAAAATAAAACCAATTAATTATATAGCATATATTTGATAGGGAATTATCATATCCTTCTAATCACATAATCTTCACCTCTGTTTTTGGCTTTCTGTTGTTAGTGTGAGCATCATCCAAGGACACCTTTGAACTTGGGCAGTATCACATACCCCAAAAGAGTTAATAAAACTACAAGCTGGAACAACAAAGTTTTCCTCTGAGCCCTAGTTAGTTGCATGACAACAATGACTATAACACAACCTTTATATATAATAATATCAAGCACTGAACAAGTATATATAGCCAAGGTTAATTTGCATTTACATGTGTAGCTACTTTCTAGCAACTGAACAAGCATATACTATAGTTGAAAGCAAAACAGGATTTTTCTTACTTTCTAGCAACTTTTTTTGTTTAGGTTCATTGAACTTGAGACATGTTGGAGGAAAGAAATAAGGCTAATTAAATAAAAATGAGAAAGAAAGAAACATAAAATGGAATGAAAATGAATTCAGAAAACGTGCTTTTTCAATTTAATTAAGAATGATATTTAATTTCTACACCAATTTCATTAATTATAAAAGTTTTACACCACTTCTTTTTTGGATGATAAATCAAGAAAAATGCAAATTAGATTCTAACAAAATCTGTGTTTTTATTTTTTCCCAGAAAAGAAAAGTATAAACACGGTGTAATAATGTAATGTGCAAATAAAAACGTGACACTTTTAAATTTATAGATTCGCCCATATCTACTTTTTCCTTAGATGCAATTTAAGTATAGTTATGTAAATTTAATGTAAAAAAATTAATATTTACATTCAATGTCCGATTGTCATAGCATTTAAATCCATATCCAAATTTATTATGGTATTAATATAATATTGGGATAGTATTACATTTCAATACTATCGCCACATATCCTAATTTTTCTTAACTTTATCTCTCATTTGGTGTAATTAATATTAATTAAAGTTGGATTTCCTTCCAACCATATTCCTTTTTATTTCCAAAATAAGGCAATCAAACATTTCTACCTAAATAATATAGGGGGACACATATGGGGAAGGATATTGTAATAACTAATTAGGGTTATTACCAATGTTACTACCAATCAATTTCACCGTTAGATCGATTATGTTAATCCAATGGTTATATTTATTTCTATCTTTGTATGGTTATAATTCCCCGTATTTAATATTTTATATTTATTTTCACCTTTGTATGGTTATAATTTTCATATTTAATATTCCATATTAAATATGGGGAATCATAACCATATAAAGATGGAAATAAATATAATCGTTGGATCAACATAATCGATCTAACGGTAAAATTAATTGGTAGTAATCCTAATTGGTTATTATAATATCCTAACGCATCATATATTTAGGTTTTGAAGCATCTTTCAATCCCAAATAGCACTTTATGGGTGATATTTGGTAATGGATTTTTGTATGTATTATTTAACATTTTCATATTATGTGAAAGAATCTTAACAGTTTGTAGATAAATCAATGGTAATAAGGGATAAGAGAGAAAAAATATCAGGATAGAGAGTGACAAAATCATCGTCGTTGATCTACCCATTAATGATTATGATCATCCCAAATCTTACATGACATGATCATGTTAAATAACACATGAGAGGATCCACATTATAGCTATTTAAGTCTCATATGCTTATCTTTAAAATGAATAAATATAGATACATCTATCTCTAAATTATATAGTGGTTTAAATATCATAATTCACTTTATGAAATTAAGGATGAATATATTATTATTAGCTCAATTTAAAAAAAAATTCACTTTTTATGAGATTTTTTCCATTTAAAGGTATGGAACGAGATTCTTAACCTAGTATGAGTTTTGGGTATGCTATATTCATTTAAATGCCATATTTAGTGTTATATTCATATATCCTGTATTTTTATTGGATTTGATCAAGTTATTATCCAATTAATGATCGGATAGAGAATATATTCATTTAAATGCCATATACACTATAAAAATTTCCCTATCAAATTTTCTTACCTAGGAAAATTTTTCCCACTTTATACCAAATATGATCATTTGTGAATCTCATCTACGATTTTCCTAACATTCTCAAGAAAAAATCCACATACAAACACTCCCGTGAGAAAGTCCATTCCTTACTCAATCGAATCATTCTTTCCACAAAGAGATGTACGGAGTGAATGGTATAACAGTAATACCGTAAATATTTCCATACGCTAGATTTATTTGATAGATGTACGGAGTGAATGGCACAACAGTAATACCATAAAAGAGAAAAGGGAAGTTGAAGGGTGTGTGGGTTTTAACAAGTCCCATATTGGACAACTAGTTGGAAGTGGGAGAGTTTATAAGCTCCCACATCACTCTCCTAGATTGGCCCTTTGGGTCACTACACATTTTATGGAGGGGGAGGAGTTAGGTGTGCTTTAGTTCACCACGCGCGCGCGCCTCCGCCGTCCATTCGGCCGGCTCGGATCGGATCGACCCGTTGCTTCCCTCCAAAAATTCAAACCCAAACGTTTCTACCCGCCAATTTTTTGAGCAATTTTGAACCGAATCGGTTCTTCCCTTTGTGAACCGGTCACCGGTTGTGTCTCCTCGCCGAACCGGTAACCTGTTGTACTTGTTCTTCGAAACGGTCACCCGTCGCACCCGTTCGCCGCCGTCAGTTACAACGGTTCATCGTGATCGGTCAGTGTCTATAAATAGACATTGACACATTCAGAAATTTATCGATTTTTTCTGCACTGAAACTCTGTCATAATTTTTCCTTCTTCCGGTTGGCATGTTCTTGTTCATACTCCGATGTGATTTCCTCTGGCATTTTGTTGTGTTCGTTTGGGCTATTGACTGGTAATGTCGCCGCTCTTCAGACGAAATCCATTCTATCCTAGGAGACAAATGTCCATCTACCTTGGGCATTAGTGATGGGGCAAATTAAATTGTCTTAAGGAGACACGTTCTGTGGGCTCAGATTTTATTCCCCTGATTCATCATTCCGTCTGTTTCTGATTCTGTTTGTTTCATCATCTGACATCAAGTAAGTCTGTTTTAATTTTTTTTAATTGCAGTGATAATTCTGATCATCTATTCCCTTATGTCATTTACATGGGTTCAAACCTCTTAGTGATATAATATCACCCACTGTCTTTAATAACAACATGATTGATAACACGTCTCTTATGTTTTCAAACATCTGCTGTGTTAAATTGAGTGTTGCATTTAATGTATAGTGGACACGGTACATACAAAGCTACGTCCTTTGCATTTTCAAACACCTGTACCTGGCACGATACAAAGACAATCGTGTTTCATATTTTGTTTATGGGAAATAATACTCTTATTTTACATGAGATAGTTATCTCATTTTCTCTCACTTCAAAAATAGCACCCCCTCTCTTTTTTTTTCTTTTTTTTTCTTTTTAATGGTGGGCCCCACTTGAATTCTTTATGTAGCATGAGACAACTACTCTCTCATGCAACATGAGAGTAATATTTCCCTTTGTTTATTCAGTTAAAACAGTTTATTTTGCTCATAGTAAAACTAAGTAGTCACTTATACTTTCACTTTTCAGGTGTCTCGTAGTCAAATACACTTTCAAAATGAAATCACAAGTGAGCGAGTGTGGATTTTTAGCTTCTCACAAAGTGGAAAAAATATTTTTTTAGAATTTATCATAATTTGACCTTATATTCCAAGTAAGTATTATTCAAAATCTGACCTTATATTCCAAGTAAGTATTATTTAAAATATTTGTTATATAATTTTATCATAATTTATGGTAGCTCAAAAAGTATGATGTTATAGGTTAAAATTTTTTAGAATTTATTACAACCTTACTTTATTGGCCTTAAATTTGAGTAATGATGTACTATAGTATTTATTAGGTCTTAAATTTATTTTGTTAAAACCATGGACTCATTTGAACTCATTTTTCCTACAAATATTTAAACAAATGGGTGGAATTCAAAAAATACAGTATATGACAAAATACCATAATATAATACAATATAACAATAATCCTTACAATTTCATTTCTGGGAAAAATACAGAATCTTACATGCAGTGTTTTAAAAAAATTTAAATTTGTCTCTATTTATTTTGCTACAAAGTTAACTACAAGGACAACCCTAATAAAACCATTATTAAAATTTAATACTACTAACAGATTTTATTAATCTAAATATAGCTCCCTTAAATAATTTAATAATCCTTAATAATATTTCATCTTATTAATAATAAATATAAATTAAGTATTACTAAAATTTAAAGAGGAAGGTTATACTTATAACCTATTTTCATTTACAATCTCTTACAATCATATCTTAACCGTTAATTTTCGTTAATCAACGATTATTATTTGTTGCGAATTAATAATTAATTAATGAGTTTGATTTGCAAATGTTATAACCGTTGATTGATGAAAATCAACGATTAAGATATGGTTGTAAGAGGTTGTAAACGAAAATAATTTGTAAGTATAACTTTTCTCAAATTTAAATTAACTAACCTAAGGTTTTAACAAAAAAAAATATAGTAACTTTAGAAAACTATAAAATAATTAATGAAAAATAAGTCCACTAATTTACGATATTCATAAATCCAGTAAATAATTTTGGGCTACCGAAAGCTTGATCAAATTAAATAATTAAAATTTAATTTAATAGTTACTTGTAAGAGGAAATCAAAGCCACCTGGAAAATAAAAGTAAGTGACTACAGCTTTCCAATGAGATGATACAATTTTTCCATCACACAATGAGCTATTTAAACAAAACATGAAACACGGTTGTCTGTGTTTCGCGTCAGGTACAACCTAACCCACCCATTCTAATGTCTACGGTGTTTGAAAATACAAGGGACGCGGCTTTATGTGCGTCCATTACCCATTAAATGTAACACTCAATTTAACGTAGTAGATGTTTGAAAATGCAAGAAATGCTTTATCAAGCATGTCGTGTCTTAACTCGCTTGCACATGTACCGCATTGTTTTGCATTATAATGGTAATATGATTGATACAGAAATTATTCTGGATAAACTTATTGAGAAAGATATTACTAAGGTCAAAAGCCCCTCAACGGCCATAGTCCATTACAGCTTCACAATTATAATATTGCGAATTTTACCAAATTTTTAAAAACCAGAGTTCTATTTTCAACGAATTCAATTTGAAATGGAGCTCAAGACTTTAATAAAATTTATATTATTAAAATGATGGATTGGAAAAGGTAATGCCCAAGCCTAACACCAAACCCGAGATAATAAAATGGCAGTCCAAGGGCGCTGGCCACAACGTATTGGTTGTTATCATAGCCTCTAATATTGACAAAATTCCTAATTCTTTATTGTCCCATTCCATGTACATCATTCACACATATACAGAATTATCAATAAAACAGTAAATTCAAGGCTTTTCTTACATTGCTATTAAATCATAAACACCTTCAAAATAAGTACACATCCTCAAGAAAAGTTATTTAAGCGGAATTTTCAAAATACATATGATGACAATGAAATAAAAAAGAGCTGTTCACATCATTTAATTTAGGATCTTAATGTTATCTCCAATCATATCAACATATTAAGGTATGAAAATCATACATGACATTTTCCAGCAAAAGAAATAGAGAACATGCAATAGTGCATTATCACCCTCGACTCACACTTTGAACTTACATTTGAGGGTCATTGACCGCCTTGTCCTCCCAAGGCTTGTCCCGTGGGGGAGGATTTGTAGCAAAGAGAACATTGGTGAGCCCTATCGACATAGTGCTTACTCATGTGTGCCTTGCCCTTGTATCCCCCGAGTGCTTGGTGAGATACAAATAGGGCATTTGTACTGGGTGGCAGTTTTACACGGAAAGACAGTTCTACATGGAAGGATAAGTCTTCTAAGACAAGATCCTTAACATTTTTCTTCAATTGTCCTTCCATGTAAAATTACTACCCAGTACAAATGCCCCATTTATCAAAAGACTTTTTCATCTCACCGAGCACTAGGGGGACACAAGGGCTAAGCAAACAAGAGCAAGCACCATGCCGAAAGGGCTCACCAATTTTCTCCTTGCCACAAATCCTTCCCCACGCGCCAAGTATTGGGAGGACATATGCGTACGCACATGGCGATTAATGACCCTCAATGTAAGTTCAAAGTGTGAGTTGAGGGTTGATTTATTTTATAAGGAGATTGAAAACTATCACCCATCTTATTGGGGTAGTATTGCAGGAGTTAAGGTGGATAAAGGGATGGCTGAAGAAGATGGAAAGTGAGAAGGAAATGAATTTGGGGCTGTTTCTTTTGCTGGAAATTGTCATGTATGACTTTCATACCTTAATATGTTGATATGATTGGAGATAACATGTTAAGATCCTAAATTAAATGATGTGAACAACTCTTGCTCTCTTATATTTTCAGTGTCATCATATCACAACAAGGAATATGCACTGATTGTTGGCAGGTTTGCTTGCGAGCTGCTTGTTTCCTCAGCTGCCTTGAGGTTTTACCACTTTTATCCTCCTCTTTAGCATTAGAAGATCTTCTCCTCTTCCTTAGAGAACTTGACATTGTGCCATCTTTTTTTCTCTCATTAGCATCCTGAGAAACATGGTAAATGAAAAACCATCTACTATCAGATTTACAAATCAGAAAAATGAAGCCACTAAAAAATCACTTCCAATTAAATCCGACTAGCGAGTGTGGAGCGGAGGAAATCCTTATACGCAGCCTTATCCTTACATAATTGTAAAGAAACTGTTTACTGGATTCAAACCATAACCTTTCAGTCATGAAGGAATAGTTTTACCACTGCTCCGGTTCGATCTCTTTTAAATCAGAAAAATGAAACATGAAAAAAAAATAAAATAAAATATATTCACGACATATCAATAATAATCAAAGATATTGTCAACTGGGCAGGCAGGATTCAATTCCATAACTTTATGAGACCAATAATAACCAAGATCAATTTTATACAAAATAAAATCAATTAATTATATAGCATATATTTGATAGGGAATTATCATATCCTTCTAATCACATAATCTTCACCTCTGTTTTCGGCTTTCTGTTGTTAGTGTGAGCATCATCCAAGGACACCTTTGAACTTGGGCAGTATCACATACCCCAAAAGAGTTAATAAAACTACAAGCTGAACAACAAAATTTTCCTCTGAACCCTAGTTAGTTGCATGACAACAATGACTATAACACAACCTTTATATAGCCAAGGTTAATTTGCATTTACATGTGGTAGCTACTTTCTAGCAACTGAACATGCATATACTATAGTTGAAAGCAAAATAGGATTTATCTTACTTTCTAGCAACTTTTTTTGCTTAGGTTCATTGAACTTGATACATGTTGGAGGAAAGAAATAAGGCTAATTAAATAAAAATGAGAAAGAAAGAAACATAAAATGGAATGAAAATGAATTCAGAAAACGTGCTTTTTCAATTTAATTAAGAATGCTATTTAATTTCTACACCAATTTCATTAATTATAAAAGTTTTACACCACTTCATTTTTGGATGATAAATCAAGAAAAATACAAATTAGATTCTAACAAAATCTGTGTTTTTATTTTTTTCCAGAAAAGAAAAGTATAAACACGGTGTAATAATGTAATGTGCAAATAAAAACGTAACACTTTTAAATTTATAGATTCGCCCATATCTACTTTTTGCTCAGATGCAATTTAAGTATAGTTATGTAATTTTAATGTAAAAAAATTAATATTTAAATTCAATGTCCGATTGTCATAGCATTTAAATCCATATCCAAATTTAATATGGTATTAATACAATATTGGGATAGTATTACATTTAAACACATTTTCAATACTATCGCCACATATCCTAATTTTTCTTAACTTTATCTCTCATTTGGTGTAATTAATATTAATTAAAGTTGGATTTCCTTCCAACCATATTCATCTTTATTTCCAAAATAAAGCAATCAAACATTTCTACCTAAACAATATAGGGGTACATATATAGGGAAAGATATTATAACAACTAATTAGGGTTATTACCAATATTACTACCAATCAATTTTAATCGTTAGATCGATTATGTTGATTCAACGGTTATATTTATTTTTATCTTTGTATGGATATGATTCCCCATATTTAATATTTTATATTTATTTTTACCTTTGTATGGTTATGATTTCCCATATTTAATGTGAAAACATTAAATATGAGAAATCATAACCATATAAAGGTAAAAATAAATATAATCGTTTGATTAACATAATCGATCTACCGGTGAAATTAATTGGTAGTAACCTTGGTAGTAATTCTAATTGGTTATTATAATATCCTACCCCATAATATATTTAGGTTTTGAAGCATCTTTCAATCTCAAATAGCACTTTATGGGTGATATTTGTGAATGGATTTTTGTATGTATTATTTAACATTTTCATATTACGTGAAAGAAACTTAACAATTTGTAGATAAATCAATGGTAACAACTAATAAGGGATGAGAGAGAAAAAATATCACGATAGAGAGTGACAAAATCATCATCGTTGATCTACCCATTAATGATTATGATCATCCCAAATCTTACATGACATGATCATATTAAAAATAACACACGAGAGGATCTGCATTATAGCTATTTAAGTCTCATATGCTTATCTTTAAAATGAATAAATATCTATCTCTAAATTATATAGTGGTTTTATCATAATTCACTTTATGAAATTAAGATGAATATATTATTATTAGCTCAATTTAAAAATAAATTCACTTTATATGAGATTTTTTCCATTTAAAGGTATGGAACGAGATTCTTAACCTAGTATGATTTTTGGGTATGCTATATTCATTTATATGCCATATTAGGGTTATATTCATATATCCCGTATTTTTATTGGATTTGACCAAGTTATTATCCAATTAATGATATAGAGAATATATTATTTTTACACTACACTAAAAATATTTCCCTATCAAACCTAGGCAAAATTTTCCTACTTTATACCAAATATGATCATTTGTGAATCTCATATACGATTTTCCTAACATTCTCAAGAAAAAATCCACATACAAACATTCCCGTGAGAAAGTCCATTCCTTACTCAATCCAATCATTCTTTCCACAAAGAGATGTACTGAGTGAATAGTACAACAGTAATACCATAAATATTTCCATACGCTAGATTTATTTGATAGATGTACGGAGTGAATGGTACAACAGTAACACCATAAAAGAGAAAAGGGAAGTTGAAGGAGTGTGTGGGTTTTAACAAGTCCCACGTTGGACAACTAGTTGGAAGTGAGAGAGTTTATAAGCTCCCACATCACTCTCCTAAATTGGCCCTTTGGGTCACTACACATTTTGTGGAGGGGGAGGAGTTAGGTGGGCTTTGGTTCACCACGCACGCGCGCCTTCGCCGTCCGTTCGGCCGGCTCGGATCGGATCGGCCCGTTGCTTCCCTCCAAAAATTCAAACCCAAACGTTTCTACCCGCCGATTTTTTGAGCAATTTTGAACCGAACCGGTTCTTCCCTTTTGCGAACCGGTCACCGGTTGTACTTTTTCGTCAAAACGGTCACCGGTCGCACCCGTTCGCCGCCGTCAGTCACGGCGGTTCATCGTGACCGGTCAGTGTCTATAAATAGACACTGACACCTTCAGAGATTTATCGGTTTTTTCTGCATTGAAACTCTGCCGGAATTTTTCCTTCTTCCGGTTGGCATATTCCTGTTCATACTCCGGTGTGATTTCCTCTGGCATTTTGTTGTGTTTGTTTGGGCTGTTGACTGGTAATGTCGCCACTCTTCAGACGAAATTCGTTCTATCCTGGGAGACATTTGTCCATCTACCTTAGGCATCAGTGAGGGGGCAAATTGTCTTAAGGAGACACGTTCTGTGGGCTCGAATTTTATTCCTCTGATTCATCATTCTGTCTGTTTCTGATTTTGTTTGTTTCATCATCTGACATCAAGTAAGTCTGTTTTAATTTTTTTTTATAATTGCACAGTGATAATTCTGATCATCTATTCCCTTCTGTCATTTACATGGGTTCAAACCTCTTAGTGATATATATAATATCACCCAATGTCTTCAATAACAACATGATTGTTAACACGTCTATTATATTTTCAAACATCTGCTGCGTTAAATTGTGTGTTGCATTTAATGTATACTGGACACGGTACATACAAAGCTACGTCCCTTGCATTTTCAAACACTTGTACCTGACGCGATACAAAGACAATCACGTTTCATATTTTGTTTGTGGGAAATAATACTCTCATTTTACATGAGATAGTTATCTCATTTTCTCTTACTTCAAAATCGCACACCCTCTTTTTTCTTTTTCTTTTTTTCTTTTTAATGATGGGCCTCACTTGAATTCTTTATGTAGCATGAGAGAACTACTCTCATGCAACATAAGAGTAATATTCCCCATGTTTATTTAGTTAAAACAGTTCATTGTGCTCATAGTAAAACTAAGTAGTCACTTATACTTTCGTTTTCCAGGTGTCTCGTGGTCAAAAACACTTTCAAAATGAAATCACAAGTGAGCGGGTGTGGATTTTTAGCTTCTGACAAATTGGAAAAAAAAAATTTATAATTTGACCTTATATTCCAAGTAAGTATTATTCAAAATCTGACCTTATATTTCAAGTAAGTATTATTTAAAATTTTTGTTATATAATTTTATCATAATTTATGGTAGCTCAAAAAGTATGATGTTATAAGTTAAAAGAATTTAGAATCTATTACAACCTTACGTTATTGGCCTTAAATTTGAGTAATGATGTACTATAGTATTTATTAGGTGTTAAATTTATTTTGTTAAAACCATGGACTCATTTGAACTCATTTTTCCTACAAATGGGTAAAACTCAAAAAACACAGTATATGACAAAATAACATAATATAATAAAATATAACAATAATCCTTACAATTTCATTTTTGGGAAAAATATAGAATCTTACATGCAATGCTTTAAAATTTTTTAAATTTGTCTCTATTTTTTATTTTTTATTTGATAAAAAAATTTGTCTCTATTTATTTTGCTACAAAGTTAACTACAAGGACAACCCTAATAAAACCATTATTAAAATTTAATACTACTAACAGATTTTATTAATCTAAATATAGCTCCCTTAAAATTTTTAATAATCCTTAATAATATTTCATCTTATTAATAATAAATATAAATTAAGTATTAATAAAATTTGAAGAGAAAGGTTATACTTATAACCTATTTTCCTTTACAATCTCTTACAATTATATCTTAACCGTTGATTTTCATCAATCAACGATTATTATTTATTGTGAATTAATAATTAATTAATGAGTTTGATTTGCAAATAGATGCAATTTAAGTATAGTTATGTAATTTTTATGTAAAAAAAATTTAATATTTAAATTAAATGTCCGGTTGTCATAGCATTTAAATCCATATTCAAATTTAATATGGTATTAATACAATATTGGGATAGTATTACATTTAAACACATTTTCAATACTATCGCCACATATCATTATTTTTCTTAACTTTATCTCTCATTTGGTGTAATTAATATTAATTAAAGTTGGATTTCCTTCCAACCATATTCGTCTTTATTTCCAAAATAAGGCAATCAAATATTTCTACCTAAATAATCCAGCGGGACACATATGGGGAAGGAAATCCAACTTTAATTAATATTAATTACACCAAATGAGAGATAAAGTTAAGAAAAATTAGGATATGTGGCGATAGTATTGAAAATGTGTTTAAATTTAATACTATCCCAATTTTGTATTAATACCACATTAAATGAGTTTGGATATGGACTTAAATGCTATGACAATCGGACAATATTGAATTTAAATATTAATTTTTTTACATTAAGATTACATAACTATACTTAAATTGCATCTAAGCAAAAAGTAGATATGGGCGAATCTATAAATTTGAAAGTGTTACGTTTTTATTTGCACATTACATTATTACACCGTGTTTATACTTTTCTTTTATGGATAAAAATAAAAACACAGATTTTGTTAGAATCTAATTTGTATTTTTCTTGATTTATCATCAAAAAAGAAGTTGTGTAAAACTTTTATAATTAATAAAATTGGTGTAGAAATTAAATATCGTTCTTAATTAAATTGAAAAAGTACGTTTTCTGAATTCATTTTCATTCCATTTTATGTTTCTTTCTTTCTCATTTTTATTTAATTAGCCTTATTTCTTTCCTCCAATATGTCTCAAGTTCAATGAGCCTAAACACAAAAAGTCGGTGGCTTTTGGTAGAAGAGAAATTTTGATCCTCTGGGATATGGTGAGAAAATGAGTTATCCGAAAATGTGACTAAAAAGGTGTTTGGTAGGTACAAATTTTTCTGAGATTTTGTGGTTAAGTATACTGAGTTTGTGTTTGGTTGATTATTAAATATTAGTGGGATTGTGGTATTATTTACCAAAATAACCCCACTTTTATTTTGATTCAAAAAGATCCATACCTTACGCCATTTGTTCAAAAATTGTACAAACCAAAGGATAATAATCGTACAAACCAAAGGGTAAAGTGGTCTATTCCTTCGTGGATCACTTTTTACTTTTCCCGGCAACAAAATTCTACATAATCTATAGCATTCCAATGATACGGACGATACATAAAATGACACCGAGAAGTTATTTTCGGGAAAAAAAAATTATCTGGAAAAGTTTGGTGTTTTTTCATACCAAACATGGTATTGTTATTCTCCCTATGATGCTTTCCTAAAAAAAAATCTGGTACCAAACACACCCTAAGATAAATCTTGTTTTGCTTTTTACCATGGTATATGGGAAAAATGTTTGTCTTTTCAAATGATACAACTTATGTCATTTCACTCTCTCAAAAAGGTGGGACCCACACCTTTATATTTTTTTGTCCACCTTTATCTATATCTTTCTCTCACTTACAATGACACAACTTTACATCTTTTAAAATGATACACACTTTTCCGATAGTATATGCTTGTTCAGTTGCTAGAAAGTAGCTACCCCATGTAAATGCAAATTAACCTCGGCTATATATACTTGTTCAGTGCTTCATATTATTATGTATAAAGGTTGTGTTATAGTCATTGTTGTCATGCAACTAACTAGGGTTCCTCCATCAACTCTCACATCCAATAGTAAGTTTTCATCGACTCTCTCTATCTCTTCTTCCTTTTCACTCACATTATTAAAGATTAATACATCTTGAAAGAGCTAGACTTCTATATTAAGGGAGAAAAAAGAGGTAACGATCGAAATTACATAATTTTTGTTAAAAAAAAAACTAGTTCCACATGGGACAGTTTTTCTTCCACTGATCGGATTCTTTGTCTTGATTTTTATTCGAGTTTTGCCCAAATAAAATTAGGGAGATGTGTTTCTTAGGTTACATGAGACAATTTGTCTCATGCAACACACACAAAAATGGGTGAGACTCATCTTTTTCCTTTCTCTTTCTTCTTCAAAGTGGGTTCTACCCACTTTTTTGTGTGTTGCATGAGACAAAGTATCTCATGCAATATGAGAAAAATCAAACCTAATAAATTAATGTTCTAAGGTTTGGTTATGATTTTGGTTCAATTTATTTGACGTATGAAATTCTTGTTGAGTTAATGGTGTAAGTACCATTAATATACATATTGAACTTGAAGTATCACTATTCACATGACATACTTATCATTTTTATTTTATTTTTTATTTTTGTTTTAATTCCCTCCATTGTCTTTATGTAAAGAAATGGAAAAAGAAATCAAGAAAAGGGTTCTTGGTATTGAGAATCTATGAACAGTGATACAAGGATTCATTGAAGACTGCTTAGGCACACAAAAAAAAAAAAGTTATAAAAGTAACAATAGCAAAGTGCTTTAGTAAGCAAATAAAGTATCCATAACCCTAATTTAGACATGTTCAAATTAAAGAATTGAATTCCGATTGGATAATTAATTACTATGCATGCCAACAAGAATTTTATATATGTAAGATAGAGTTTTTGAGATGCCATGTGTACTCCGAATTATGAATTATATTTATGTTGAGGATATTGATTTATATAAGATGATGATTTAAAAGTTTTAATGAAAGGTAGAGTTTGTCATTAATTAATAATTATTTGGTTTACTTAAATATATTGCATGCTTTGAAGATCATGGCCCCTTCAAGCTATTCCAAATCTCCTTGTGCTGCCTGCAAGTTTTTGAGAAGGAAATGCATGCCAGATTGCATTTTTGTTCCATATTTCCCACAAGAAGAGCCTCAAAAGTTTGCAAATGTTCACAAGATATTTGGTGCAAGCAATGTGACTAAACTCCTGAATGAAGTCCAACCAAATCTAAGGGAGGATGCAATGAACTCTCTAGCTTATGAAGCTGAAGCAAGGATTAAAGATCCTGTCTATGGTTGTCTTGGGGTCATTCCAGTGCTCCAAAGGAAAATCATTATGCTCCAAAAGGAACTTGATGTCATAAATGCTGAACTCATCCGCAATACTAGCAATGGAATGCCAACTCAAGCTGGGAGAAGGATTAATGAAGGAGCTTCCTCTCTTGGTTTTCATCATTCTTCTATTTAGAACAATAATGTTCCTTGTGGGGATGGCTAGCTACCATAGAGTTGATAACATTGTCTGATTTTCAATCTTCTCTCTATGCATCAATAATGCAACTTTAGTAATAAATTTCAAGTAATAAATTTCAAGTTAGCCATTTTGGGTTTTTTATCTTAATGTATTGAAGGAAGGGGATATATATACACATGTGTATATATATGGTTTTTATGAAGGGTCGGCTTGGCTCAGCGGTAAGCTTGCTTGCCGTGGTGTGTCAGGTTGCGGGTTCGAATCAGCCTCTATGCAAAAAGCAAGGGAAAGGCAGCCTAGAGTATTCCCTTCCCCAGACACTCACGAAGTGGGTATTTGAACTGGGTCGGCCCCTTTATTGTGAGATGCATAGCCCTGTGCTTAATTATATATTACAAAATGTGTCTCTAACCAATAATAGGAATTAATTCTCTTTAGCTAGCAAACTGAAAAATGAAAATCTATCTCAAAACGTATTAGAACTCAATTTGTTTCATATTTCTCAAAATAATCTGAGTGGCAGCGCTACATATATAGGGTGAGTATGACAATTATTCTGTCCGTGACATTGTTTTATGAGAAAATAACTTAAACTATATAAAATGGCCCCACCTATCTTAGTCCATATTCCACCGCCTTAATTAAAGTCTAAGATGTTATCTAAACAGAATCTTGTTGGTCTAATTAAACTCGTTATGTTTATTTTTGTGAAATATATAGTGCGATTGTGAAAAATAGAGAATAGAAATACAGCATAACAAAGACACAAAGGAATTATCGAGGTTCAGCCAATATGGCTTACTTCCTCACACAAAAGATATCCCCTTTTTTCTTATTTTCTGTGGGGGGTTTCATTCATCTTAAATAGAGTATGATACATTGTGTTTAACAATTTTTTAAATTTAAACTTGAGATAAGGATAACCCTTATCTTCCACAATCCTAGTTACACTTGAAACAAAATAAGATATAGTCTTATCTACTGAATTTTCATGATCTTTTCCAATATCTTCCTCTTTTGCAACACTCCCCCTCCAAGTTGGAGCAAATATATCTATTAGATTCAACTTGGCAACTATATTCTGAAATGTATTTCTCAATAGAGCTTTGGTGAATATGTCCGCAAGTTGGTCTTCGCTGCGAGTATAGGGAGTAGTAATGATTCCTTCTTGAACCTTTTTGCGAACAAAATGACAGTCCACTTCTATATGCTTGGTTCTTTCGTGGAAAAATGGATTTGAAGCAATGTGAATCGCTGCCTGGTTATCACAGTGTAAAAGTGTAGGGGTTTCTTAAGTCTTCATTTGTTAGGTCATGTATTAAAGCTCGTAACTAGACAATCTCACTGGTTGCTAAGCCATAGCCCTATATTCTGCTTCAGCACTAGACCTTGCAACAACACTTTATTTTTACTTTTCCATGTAACTATATTTGTATTGTACTAGTTTACCTCCCACAATGGTGCAAAAATCGGATGTTGATTTTCTATCAATGGGATTTCCAGCCCAGTCTGCATCTGCATATCCAACTATATTAGTATTGTAATTCTTCTTCATCCATATTCCTTTCCTTGGGCTTGCCTTTAGGTAGCGAAGAAGTATGTTAACCAAATTCATGTGACCATTGGTGGGAGCATCAAGAAATTGACTTATATAACTTACAGTATAGGAAATGTTTGGCCTAGTGATGGTTAGGTATATTAGTGAGTACAAAAATGTTTGGCCTGGAATCCACGATACATCACTTATTCCTTCTCTTAGGCAATGCATGTGATTCTTAATCAAATTAATTGCCTTTGTCCTAAATGCTTTTTCATATCTTCTCTTCTCATCAAGCAAGCATTTATATTTCTTCTGCAATGTCAAAAGTTGATAAAATTTTAGTATCCTAAATATAAAACATGTCAAAAGTGTATAAATAAAATATAAAGAGTAGATACTTTAATGTAAGTCAGGGTCAATTTACCATGAATTCCTTATACCAATGTTTTTTGACTGCGGGGGGCACACTCATATAAGTTGGCCATGCGTTATCATAATTGCGTTTTATGATTTCAGTTACATTGCGAATGACATGGTTGGAATAAAACCTAAAATTCATTGTGATATGTAAGGAATTATGTCATTATTCTATTATAAACATAAAACATACCATAGTAGTTTTAACACTATCAATAAAGATATATAATGTGTCGATAATATATACAATGTGTCAATAAGAAGCATTGTGAGTGAGTCAATAAAATTTTTGGATAATGAGAAAAAAAAGGTATACAATAATTATACCAAAAAGACTAATATATCAAAACAAAGTTAAATACATTAACGCAGTTGAATATCAACAACTAGTACATGTTACATGAAAGAAAACAACAAATTGCCTATTGGAAACCCATATGTCTTGCACTGTAGCATAAGCCAAAACATTATGATTATATTATATATTCTCCTCATCAATTTCATAATTGTCAAGTTACAGCTCGGGCGATGACAATATTTCTTGGGTTTGCTTGAGTCAGGGGTTCAAACCTGCCTCAAAGCAAATTCTTGGAAAATCTTTGGGGGTCAGAGGAGGAAAGTGTCTCTTTCTCGGTTGGGGGATTAGTCTCATCCTTCCTCCGGTAGCGAAGCTCAATGCACCCGCTGTTCCAATGAGGGGCTAGCCTACAGAGCCGTACCCCGAGAGCAAGGTGACTGGAGGAGGTTGAACGGGGATACTCCGAATTATACCAAAAACTATTTAATTAATTACAAACTCAACCTATCACTATATGTATACCACTGCGATGGAATTAAGAACTGGAATTCCCTCGTTTTCGAATAAAATAAAAATTCAAGAACCAAAATCTTGTCCAAGAACATTATTTTATTTGAGGTAAACTCGAATTAAAATCAAGACAAAAGAAACGATATCATTGGTATATATATTAAAAAATGTACCATGCATGTGGAAAAGATGTATTAATCTTTGATAATGTGAGTGAAAAGGAAGAAGAAGAGAGAGAGAGCCGATGAAAACTTACTATTGGATGTGAGAGTTGATCGATGGAGGAACCCTAGTTAGTTACTTGTAGGACAAGAATGAATATGACACAACCTTAATATCAAGCACTGGTCAAGTATATATTATACGTATGCATGCTCTATATATCTGGAGGTTCTTATTGTAACTATTACATCATATCTCGATCGAAACTTCCTATCTACCAATATAAATGTTGACCAACCTTTCGAAACTTATTCTACTTGTAAACACGAGGAGTGGAGATATAATAAATAAAAAAAGCATTAAATAAAAATTATTAAATGAAAAGTAATTTTTATTTAAAATTAAATATCAAATGTTTATTTATTTAGTATTTATCATTTTTTTATTCCTCAACCCGTACCTAATACCCGTAGAAAAATATTAAATAATATCTAATTCAGTTTTCTTGCTCACTAATGAACCTACTCATCCTCATCTATATCGATCCCCTAATGTTATCAGACTTATGACAAGTGCAGGCGTAGATAAATCAACGTCTCTGTCTTCTTGACTAAAATATTGTGACTTCTTGTATGCATGGGTGCAGATGAATATTGACCACAATCAATTTCAACATATATCTAAATAAAATTTTGAAATATTCGGTCAAAAATTGCATCTATGACACATTCCACGTCTTCATTATCACATATATCGTTACTAATGTACTATATAGCATTCTTACCAACTGTAGACTCTATCCTAGCTATCATCCGCTGAATGTTTTGGTTGCCTTGTAGCCCCAATTTTTGGTGAATTTTCCCCCTCAGCTTGTTGTATATGTAGTGCCTCGTTTGGTTTTCAACATTTTTCGTTTTTCCTTTAAATTGAACACCATTGGGACCTCCATAATGCCTTCCATCGTGGTAGATCACTGTAACATACATGTTTGCACTTGAGCTCATCTTTCACACGAATTTGGGACTAGGGTTCGGATTTTGGGAGTTTGGGTTTGGATTTCCCAACAACAACGAAATATATAAGTGCAATGACAATGATTTCATGAGATTAAGGCTTTAGAAATGGTGGGATGAAATAGACTCTTGATAGTTTGGATTACAGATGACAAACAAGAGAGATTTTGGTTTAAAAAATGAGTATAGTTGAAATGAGATCGAGAAATGTAAATAGAGGATTGCTGGCGTGATTTAATCGATTAAGGAGGAGATTTAATTGATTAAATAACTTGAGATTTAATCGATTAAGAGGGAGATTTAATTGATTAAATCTCGGGTCAAACATTTTTTCGTGTTTTGACCATTTAACCGATTAAATAGGGTCAATTGTCGAGGCTTTCTATTTAAACTAATATTTTGAATTTGATCATAATTAAATTGCACTGACTTAAACCTGTAACCTTATGTTAGTTGTCGAAGCTTTCTATTTAAACTAATAATTTGAATTTGATCATAAATTGCACTGACTTGAAACCTGTAACCTTATGTTAGTTGTTGCAGCTTTCTATTTAAACTAATAATTTGAATTTGATCATAAATTGCAGTGACTTGAAACCTGTAACCCACTAAACATGTGTGTATTCATTTTCTGGGCGCAGTACAAATTTTTGACCAACTTCGTCCAGGATGTGTAGAAACTAGAAAGTCAACCATTTTTTCGTGTTTTGACCATTTTTTCATTTTTTTCTCTAGTCAACCATTTTTTGCAGTTAATCGATTAAAGAGGGGGGTTGGTGGATAGTTTTGGGTAAGCAGCAAAATGATTATTAATTAATTAATGATGGGCAAGAAAGTCAAAAAGCCGACTTGAAACCTGTAACCTTATGCTAATTGTCGAAGCTTTCTATTTAAACTAATATTTTGAATTTGATCATAATTAAATTGCACTAACTTGAAACCTGTAACCTTGTGCTAGTTGTCGAAACTTTCTATTTAAACTAATAATTTGAATTTGATCATAAATTGCACTGACTTGAAACTTGTAACCCGCTAAACATGTGTGTATTCATTTTCTGGGCGCAGTACAAATTTTTGACCAACTTCGTCCAGGATGTGCAGAAACTAGAAAGTCAACCATTTTTTTTGTGTTTTGACCATTTTTTCATATATTTTTTTCTCTGGTCAACCATTTTTGGCAGTTAATCGATTAAAGAGGGGCGGGTTGGTGGATTAGTTTTGGGTAATGAGCAAAATAGTTATTACTTAATTAATGATGGGCAAAAGGGTCAAAAAACTGACTTCAAGCCTGTAACCTTATGCTAATTGTCGAATCTTTCTATTTAAACTAATATTTTGAATTTGATAATAATTAAATTGCACTGACTTGAAAACTGTAACCTTATGTTAATTGTCGAAGCTTTCTATTTAAACTAATAATTTGAATTTGATCATAAATTGCAGTGACTTGAAACCTGTAACCCGCTAAACATGTGTGTATTCATTTTCTAGGCTCAGTACAAAATTTTGCCCAACTTCGTCTAGGATGTGTAGAAACTAGAAAGTCAACCATTCTTTCATTTTTGACCATTTTTTCATTTTTTTCTCTGGTCAACCATTTTTTGAGTTAATCGATTAAAGAGGAGTGGGTTGGTGGATAGTTTTGGGTAAGGAGCAAAATGATTATTAATTAATTAATGATGGGAAAAAAGGTTAAAAAGCTGACTTGAAACATGTAACCTTATGCTAATTGTCGAAGCTTTCCATTTAAACTAATATTTTGAATTTTATCATAATTAAATTGCACTGACTTGAAACCTGTAACATCATGTTAGTTGTCGAAGCTTTCTTTATAAATTAATAATTTGAATTTCATCATAAATTGCACTGACTTGAAACTTGTAACCCGCTTAACATGTGTGTATTCATTTTTTGGGCGCAGTACAAATTTTTGACCAAATTCGTCCAGGATGTGTAGAAACTAGAAAGTCTATATAGCGAAAATATCTTCAATTACTGAACTCTCAAAAAAAACTCAATTTTAAAGATTCTTTTATCAATACATGTGTTTATAAAAAGTATCAAAATTTGAATCTAGAAAAAAACATAATTGTTGAAAAAACCATAAATATTAGTAACTTATGTCATAGTATTAAAATAAAAAATTATTATAATATAAATATGAAGATATGTGATAAAAAATATTGTTTTATCACAATAAAAATAAAGAATCTCTCATAAAATTGATTTTTTCCCTTTAAATGAGGGTAAATAACCTTCTCTTTGTTGTGAGTAATTAACCCAATTACGGCCTATAAAATCCCCCATTCCCTCTCTCTAACTATTACAACATCCTTATACTTTCACACTATGAAGCACCGACACTTCAAAAATCCTAACGTGTCGTGTCCGACACTCTCGGACACTCCGACACTCCCCAACACTTCAACATGCGTTATAAAAATTCAAAAAAATGTTCAAAGGTTGAGTTGCGTTGAGTTTTTAGTTCCAATTATTAGATTCGTTGGATTGCGATACCATTTTATCGAGTTTAATATAAATATTTGGGATATCTTATGTCTCTTTGCAAAATTTATGAATATTATAAGTTTAGATTCATGTTTTTATTAAATTACCAAATATTAAATATAATATACGCTACATAAATTAAAAATATTATTTAATATCAAAATGTGTCCTAACGTGTCGAAATCCAACATTTTTTAGAATTAACGTGTCGGAGTGTCGTGTCATATCGCGTCACGTGTCCCGTGTCGGTGTCTGTGCTACATAGCTTTCACATATACAACAGTTTCTCACCTCTATATCTCCAGTTGTGAGTTTTTTCTCATGGAGTTTGATTCAACCTTCCAAGACCTTTCTAGCTTTTTTTAAATATTGGGTGATGTCAATCAAAATTTATATAATTACTTGCATTGTATTCTGTTCCCTGAAGTAAAAGATCTTCGTTACATCATGATTACATAAGACATTCGCGTATTGAATTCTTTTCTTTTCTTTTGCACCACCATATTAAGTGTAGGTATAATCTATGAAGCATTGACACTTCAAATATTCTAATGTGTCATGTCCGACACTACGACACTTCCCGATACTCCAATATTCGTTGTAAAAATCCAAAAAAGGTTCAAAAGTTACGTTGCATTGCATTTTAAGTTTGAACTATTAGATTCGTTAAATTACGATTATGATTTTATTGAGTTTATTATAAATATTTGGGATATACTATGTTTCTTTGCAAAATTGATGGGTATTATATATTTAGCTTTATTTTATGTTAAATTATTGAATACTAAATATAATATACACTATATAAATTAAAAACATTATTTAATATCAAAACGTGTCCTAATATGTCGAAATTTAACATTTTTTAGAATTAACGTGTCCGAGTGTCGTGTCGTATCCTGTGTCCCGTATCGATGTCCGTGCAACATAGGGTATAATTTTATAAATATTGATGTATTTTTTTATTATTATACTTATTCCTCCCAAAATTGTAGACATATCTCCAACTACAAGCAGAAGAATGGGTTTCAAAAGTCTTATATGGGCGAGGGCTTTTCTAAGACTCGAACTCGATTTCTTTAATTAAGTGGAATTAACTCTTTACCACTTAAACCAATGGTTATTACTTATGACCTTTTTTATTAGGTTCAAAACAAATTCAAAAGAAGAAAATATAAGCAACGAAAAATGGGGATAGCATGGCATGCCTCTATATATAGTAGAACAGGATAGGTCTCTAAGGCTTCATTATTTCGGCCCAAAATTTCTAAGTTATTGAACTAATCGATACAACCACTACATATGATTATATTTTGGATAGTTCTTGCAAAAAATGTGTTTTTCATTGCTAGTTATGCACTAAAAACTAAGGATTAAATTTAGATAACATCCACTTATATAGTAGTATATGAAACTATACACGGACAAAAAGGTACCACCATTGAATAATCCCTTGTTGTTTTGCATAACTTTTTATCATTTTCTAGACCATATTTTGAATGTACCTAACCACAATCTCTCTCTTGTTATGTAATGATCCTTCCTACATTATCAACCCTTTCTTTGGGATATTAACTCCTTCATTAGGCGAGTCTTCTAATGTTGCTTACGCAAATGGGTCCCTCACAAATTTCCCTCGTTGTTCGCAACTTTTCTAATAGTGACAGCTAGCTAGGTAAGACGCATGTAGGGGGAATTGACTTGGCATGTAAGACGCGTGGGTGCGAATAAATCTTTGGTGCTACCGTTGCTCCAAGACTCAATGCATCATGCTAATAGAAACATTACACATCATAGGAGAGAGAGAAAAATGGGCAGAAAAAAGAAAACTTTAGCTGACACATAATATTTTTATTGATGAGATGTACTGAATCTTTGGTGCAGCAGTAGCACCAAAGATTTATTCCGTGGGTGCATAGATGTTCCTCCTAACAAGTGCTATTTCCTTTGCATGCGTTGTAAAGTTCAAATTCCTAAGACCGGTTAAATTAACACAAGTGAAAATGAAAAGTGAGAAATATAAGGTAACAAAAATGTCAAACAAAAGGAAATTAATAGGTGTTATATTCCCAGCTCAACTAATGTATGGAATAAGCCTAAAAAAAAAAACTAATGCATGGAATATGACTAAAATGAAAAAGAAAAAAAAAGATTTTTTGTGTGTGTTGTTGAAGGAGAGTGTCTCTTCACTACAAAAAAAAAAAAAAATAGATAATTAGTGGAGGTTACTTAGTGTAGGTCAAGAAAATCTCCACTAAATAATATAATTTGTGGCAGATTTTAAGCCTCTATAATTTATTATTGTAAAGAAACTTGGGATACACCACCCCAAAAGCTAGCTCAAAGGGTGGGAGTGCCCAAGGCCTTATAAACTCCACATTAGTTGCACATACAACCAATGTGTGACTATATATCTCAACACACCCCCTCACACAAGAGCTCATTGGGCTTGAAGAATGGATGATGCAACAGGAACCTACCTGTGCTAAGAGAGTCCACAAGAGAAAGTAGGAGACGACGAAGCTCTGATAACATGTAAAGAACCTTGGGATACACCACCCCAAAAGCTAGTTCGAAGGGTGGGAGTGCCCAAGGCCTTATAAACTCCACATTAGTTGCACATACAACCAATGTGAGACTATATATCTCAACAATTATTATATATTTTTTATTTTACATTATTTTATCACTACAAAAATACAGGTTAAAGAGATCTTGCCATCTTGGTAATATTTTTAATGGAAAAGATTTTCTCATGTTGCATGAGAATTTAATTCTCATATTGTGACTCTTCACTTTTTTCTTTTTTAATAAATCTGGAACCCACCACTAATTGAGTCACAACATGAGAATTGAATTCTCATACAACATAAAAAAACCAAACCCTATTTTTAATCCCACTTAACATCGTTGTACCAAGGTCCATTTTGATTTCTAACATGAAAAAGTTTGGCAGAAGAAAAGGCCTTGGAAGTAGTTCCATATACCTATCAGCTTTATCAATATCTCAATAATATATTTATGGGTTATATACTTCTGTTGTTGCAGCAAAATGTCTTTTTTTCTTGCAACAGGTAACGACGTCGTTTGAACACATTCCTTTGAACCTCTTTTTCTTTCTCTTTTTTTCTACTGGAAGACCAACTTATGTTTGTCACGAGCTTTTCGCTCCACCATCGTCGCTGCTCTACCACCACCGCGCCCTATCACCACCGTGAAGCACCACCACCGTGCCCCATGTATGTGATGTGACATTTGCGGGTGACCATTCAGACGCAGTTAAAGACAAGGTTAGCCCCTTTCATTATTTTTCTTTCTTTCGGAGTTCAAATCTCAGGATAAATGGGTTATATACGAATCATAATGTTTTGTGAATGGGTTCAATGTTTCCCTTTAAAGAAGAGAAAGAAGGTTGACAACAAGGACGGCCAAGATGCCACCAAAACCACATTGTAAATCTAATGAAAATTCCTTACCTTGTTGAAGATGCTTGAAATTTGCTGGACACTCTACCCTAGCTATCATCTGCTAAATGTTTTGGTTGCCTTGTAGCCCCGATTTTTGGTGAATTTTCCCCCTGAGCTTGTTGTATATGTAGTGCATCGTTCGATTTTTAACATTTTTCGTTTTTCCTTTAAATTGAACACCATTGGGACCTCCATAATGCCTTCCATCGTGGTAGATCACTGTAACATACATGTTTGGACTTGAGCTCATCTTTCACACGAATTTGGGACTAGGGTTCGGATTTTAGGAGTTTGGGTTTGGATTTCCCAACAACAACGAAATATATAAGTGCAATGACAATGATTTCATGAGATTAAGGCTTTAGAAATGGTGGGATGAAATAGACTCTTGATAGTTTGGATTACAGATGACAAATAAGAGAGATTTTGGTTTAAAAAATGAGTAAGAGATTTTGGTTTAAAAAATGAGTATAGTTGAAATGAGATCGAGAAATGTAAATATAGGATTGCTGGCGTGATTTAATCAATTAAGGAGGAGATTTAACCGATTAAATAACTTGAGATTTAATCGATTAAGAGAGAGATTTAATTGATTAAATCTCAGGTCAACCATTTTTTCGTGTTTTGACCATTTAACCGATTAAATAGGGTCAATTGTCGAAGCTTTCTATTTAAACTAATATTTTGAATTTGATCATAATTAAATTGCACTGACTTGAAACTTGTAACCTTATGTTAGTTGTCGAAGCTTTCTATTTAAACTAATAATTTGAATTTGATCATGAGTTGCACCGACTTGAAACATGTAACCTTATGTTATTTGTCGAAGATTTCTATTTAAACTAATAATTTGAATTTGATCATAAATTGCAGTGACTTGAAACCTGTGACCCGCTAAACATATGTGTATTCATTTTCTGGGCGCAATACAAATTTTTGACCAACTTCATCCACGATGTGTAGAAACTAGAAAGCCAACCATTTTTTCGTGTTTTGACCATTTTTACATTTTTCCTCTGGTCAACCATTTTTTGCAGTTAATCGATTAAAGAGGGACGGGTTGGTGGGTAGTTTTGGGTAAGCATCAAAATGGTTATTAATTAATTAATGATGGGAAAAAAGGTCAAAAAGCCGACTTGAAACCTATAACCTTATGCTAATTGTCGAAGCTTTCTATTTAAACTAATATTTTGAATTTGATCATAATTATATTGCACTGACTTGAAACCTGTAACCTTATATTAGTTGTCGAAGCTTTCTATTTGAACTAATAATTTGAATTTGATCATAAATTTAACTGACTTGAAACTTGTAACCCGCTAAACATGTGTGTATTCATTTTCTGGGCGCAGTACAAATTTTTGACCAACTTCGTCCAGGATGTGTAGAAACTAGAAAGTCAACCAATTTTTCGTGTTTTGACCATTTTTTCATTTTTTTTTCTCAGGTCAACCATTTTTTGCAGTTAATCGATTAAAGAGGGGCGGGTTGGCGGATAGTTTTAGGTAAGGAACAAAATGATTATTAATTAATTAATGATGGGAAAAAAGGTTAAAAAGCCGACTTGAAACCAGTAACCTTATACTAATTGTCGAAGCTTTCTATTTAAACTAATATTTTGAATTTTATCATAATTAAATTGCACTGACTTGAAACTTGTAATATTATGTTAGTTGTCAAAGCTTTCTATTTAAATTAATAATTTGAATTTGATCATAAATTGCACTGACTTGAAACTTGTAACCCGCTAAACATGTTTGTATTCATTTTCTGGGCGCAGTACAAATTTTTGACCAACTTGTCCAGGATGTGTAGAAACTAGAAAGTCAGTTATTTTTTCGTGTTTTGACGATTTTTTCATTTTTTCTCTGGCTAACCACTTTTTGCAGTTAATCGATTAAAGAGGGGCGGGTTGGTGGGTAGTTTTGGGTAAGCAGCAAAATGGTTATTAATTAATTAGTGATGGGCAAAAAGTTCAAAAAGCCGACTTAAAACCTGTAACCTTATGCTAATTGTCGAAGCTTTCTATTTAAACTAATATTTTGAATTTGATCATAATTAAATTGCACTGACTTGAAACCTGTAACCTTATGTTAGTTGTCGAAACTTTCTATTTAAACTAATAATTTGAATTTGATCATAAATTTAACTGACTTGAAACTTGTAACCCGCTAAACATGTGTGTATTCATTTTCTGGGCGCAGTACAAATTTTTGACCAACTTTGTCCAGGCTGTGTAGAAACTAGAAAGTCAACCATTTTTTCGTGTTTTGACCATTTTTCATTTTTTCTTTAGTCAACCATTTTTTGCAGTTAATCGATTAAAGAGGGACGGGTTGGTGGATAGTTTTAGGTAAGGAGCAAAATGATTATTATTTAATTAATGATGGGCAAAAAGGTCAAAAAGCCGACTTGAAACCTGTAACCTTATGTTAATTGCTGAAGCTTTCTATTTAAACTAATATTTTGAATCTTATCATAATTAAATTGCACTGACTTGAAACCTGTAACATTATGTTAGTTGTCAAAGCTTTCTATTTAAACTAATAATTTGAATTTGATCATAAATTGCACTGACTTGAAACTTGTAACCCGCTAAACATGTGTGTATTCATTTTTTGGCGCAGTACAAATTTTTGACCAACTTCCTCCAGGATGTGTAGAAACTAGAAAGTTTGTATAGCGAAAATATCTTCAGTTCCTGAACTCTCCAAAAAAACTCATTTTTAAAGATTCTTTTATTAATACATTAGTTGTGTTTATAAAAAAATCAAAATTTGAATCTAGAAAAAAACATAATTGTTGAAAAAACCATAAATATTAGTAACTTATGTCATAGTATTCAAATAAAAAAATTATTATAATATAAATATGAAGATATGTGATAAAAAATATTGTTTTATCACAATAAAAAAAAGAATTTCTCATAAAATTGATTTTTTCCTTTTAAATGAGAGTAAATAACCTTCACTTTGTTGTGAGTAATTAACCCAATTACAGCCTATAAAATCCCCCATTCCCTCTCTCTAACTATTACAACATCCTTAACCTTTCACATATACAACAGTTTCTCTCCTCTATATCTCAAGTTGTGAGTTTTTTCTCATGGAGTTTGATTCAACCTTCCAAGACCTTTCTAGCTTTTTTTAAATATTGGGTGATGTCAATCAAAATTTATATAATTACTTGCATTGTATTCAGTTCCCTGAAGTAAAAGATCTTCGTTACATCATGATTACATAAGACATTCGCGTATTGAATTTTTTTTCTTTTCTTTTGCACCACCATATTAAGTGTAGGTATAATCTATGAAGTACCGACACTTCAAATATTATAACGTGTCGTATCCGATACTTCCCGATACTCCAATATTCATTGTAAAAACTCAAAAAATGTTCAAAAGTTATGTTGCATTGCATTTTGAGTTTCAACTATTAGATTCGTTAAATTACAATTATGATTTTATTGAGTTTAATATAAACATTTGGGATATATTATGTTTCTTTGCAAAATTGATGAGTATTATAAGTTTAACTTTATTTTTTTGTTAAATTATTGAATACTAAATATAATATACACTACATAAATTAAAAATATTATATAATATCAAAACGTGTCCTAACATGTCAAAATTTAACATTTTTTAGAATTAACGTGTCGGAGTGTCGTGTCGTATCCTGTGTCCCGTATCGGTGTCCGTGCAACATAGGATATAATTGTATAAATATTGATGTATTTTTTTATTATTATACTTATTCCTCCCAAAATTGTAGACACATCTCCAACTACAGGCAGAAGAATGTTTGGGTTTCAAAAGTCTTCTATGGGCGAGGGCTTTTCTAAGATTCGAACTCGATATCTTTAATTAAGTGGAATTAACTCTTTACCACTTAAACCAATGGTTATTATTTATGACCTTTTTTATTAGGTTCAAAACAAATTCAAAAGAAGAAAAAATAAGCAACGAAAAATGGGGATAGCATGGCATGCCTCTATATATAGTATAACAGGATAGGTCTCTAAGGCTTCATTATGCCGGTCCATAATTTCTAAGTTATTGAACTAATCGATACAACCACTTTATATGATTATATTTTGGATAGTTCTTGCAAAAAATGTGTTTTTCATTGCTAGTTATGCACTAAAGACTAAGGATTAAATTTAGATAACATCCACTTGTATAGTAGTATATGAAACTATACACGGACACAAAGGTACCAATTGTGTAAATATAGAATAACAGCAACACTTACAGTTTCATCCGCAAAAGTGCCTCACTCAACCTAACAAACCCAGAGATTTTGTGTTTCACATATAAAGTTTTATTCTCATTCAACCTCCATTGAATAATCCCTTGTTGTTTTGCATAACTTTTTATCATTTTCTAGACCATATATATATATATTTTTTTTGATAAATTTTCTAGACCATATTTTGAATGTACCTAACCACAATCTCCCTCTTGTTATGTAATGATCCTTCCTACATTATCAACCCTTTCTTTGGGATCTTAACTCCTTCATTAGGCAAGTCTTCTAACGTTGCTTACGCAAATGGGTCCCTCACAAATTTTCCTCGTTGTTCGCAACTTTTCTAATAGTGACAGCTAGCTAGGTCAGCGCATGCAGGGGGAATTGACTTGGCATGTAAGATGCGTGAGTGCGAATAAATCTTTGGTGCTACCGTTGCACCAAGACTTAGTGCATCCTACTAATAGAAACATTACACATCATAGGAGAGAGAGAAAAATTGGACGAAAAAAGAAAACTTTAGCTGACATGTAATATTTTTATTGGTGGGATATACTGAATTTTTGGTGCAATAGTAGCACCAAAGATTTATTCCGTGGGTGCATAGAAGTTCCTCCTAACAAGTAACAAGTCGCTATTTCCTTTGCATGGGTTGTAAAGTTCAAATTCCTAAGACCAGTTAAATTAACACAAGTGAAAATGAAAACTGAGAAATATAAGGTAACAAAAATGTCAAATATAAGGAAATTGATAGGTGTTATATTCCCAGCTCAACTAATGTATGGAATAAGCCTCCAAAAAAAAAAAAAAAAAACTAATGCATGGAATATGACTAAAATGAAAAAGAAAAACAAGATTTTTTGTGTGTGTTGTTGAAGGAGAGTGTCTCTTCACTAAAAAAAAAAAGATAATTAGTGGAGGTTATTTAGTGTAGGTCAAGAAAATCTCCACTAAATAATATAATTTGTGGCAGATAATTGCACAATTCATTGTTATGTACGGTTTTGTTACAACTACTTGGGTGAAGTGGCTACTAAAATAGAAAAAACCTAAAGGGATACAAAAAATGTGATATTCTAGTAGATATAAAAATTTCACATGACCAAATTAAGTGCAATTTTGACATGAGATGACTCATTTCATTATTGTAAAAAGTCACTTTCTGTTACTAGTGACTCTTCGATTTTTGTCCAGTATATTTAATATATATATCATCTCAAGCTTTAATTATGATATTTTCACATTTTTAATTTTTTGTTCCAATTTTCTCTTTTTATAGCCTAGGTATATTAGCTCATCACTTTAATGCTCCAAAATTATCCCTTGAAGTGTCTTAGCTTAAGTATGTTTACTTGGGCCCTCAGTTGCTTTTAGAAACCCATTTCTTCATGTCTTCACTTTTCCCAAACTTGGGCTTTCTAGACATGATAAAACAATCACATAAATTGTATATTCATTGTTGATTGTTTATGTACAGTGTGTGTCAGAAGAAGAATAACAGTTACAACTACATGGGTGACGTGGCTACTAAAATAGAAAAAACCTAAAGGGATATAAAAAATGTGATATTCTAGTAGATATAAAAATTTCAAATGACCAAGTTATGTGCAATTTTGACATGAGATGACTTATTTCATTATTGTAAAAAGTTATTTTCTGTTACTAGTGACTCTTCGATTTTTGTTCAGTATATTTAATATATTTATTTCATCACAAGCTTCAATTATGATATTTTCACATGTTTTAATTTTTTGTTCCAATTTTCTCTTTTTATAGCCTAGGTATATTAGCTCATCACTTTAATGCTCCAAAATTATCCATTGAAGTGTCTTAGCTTAAGTATGTTTACTTGCGCCGTCGGTTGCTTTTAGAAACCCATTTCTTCATGTCTTCACTTTTCCCAAACTTGGATTAGAGGAAAAGTTGAATAAAGAGATAAAAAAACAACTTTTGAATCCAATGATGATTAGAGTAATAGTAAAGTGGTTATAGAAAAATTTGATAGTATGAATATCCTATATATATATATATATATATATATATATATATATATATATATATATATATATATATGGAATATTTTATCATTTCGTGACTAATTTGATTCTCAATGGGTTTCGGGATTAATATTTTAAATCTTTCTTAAAGAATATATTGAGGAGGATCGAACATATAATATCACTCTCACTTATTCAATTTCTTGATGCTATATGAATTACCATCAATTCAGCCCCAAGTTAAAACAAGTTATCAAAAAAAAATCTTTTTGCTCATTTTTTGTCCAATTTTCTCACAATAAATCGTGCTTTTTAAGTCTTGACCCAATCATAAAAACATGGTAATTTCACCTCAAAACACACATGGTCAATAAACAAATAATATTAAAAATAACATATTTTTAGTATATTTATCATATATATAGATATCTAAAAAATAATCCATCAACGATTCATCATTGATGTAATTATTTTTTGTAACATATTTCAGAAATTTTTTTTATCAAATAATAATGTAAAAAAATAAAAATAAAAATATTTGTGTCTTGTGTTCCTTAACACGACTTGAATTTGCAGTGTGGTAACAATTTGTGTGTGATGGAGTCTTACGATTCTCTTCTGGAGAAGACCCGAGTCCCTCAACCCGGCCTTCAAAAGTTGGCCGTTATAACCATTTTCTCGAAGCTCCGATCAGCGCCCAAGTATCTCGACCCGGAATCCGAACCCGGAAAACACGCCATTGCTCACTGCCTCAACTCCTCTTCCGTTAACGTCGTCGACCAATCCGTTAGGGAGCTATGCCGCCTCGTCACCGACTCCGTCATCGGCGTGTCTCGCGGCTTGATGGAGCTCCAATCCGCACTCGAAGGATCCGACCCGAAATTCGTACCCGTTTTCGTCAAGGGATTGGGCTTCCTCGTTCGCTATGGTTTCCAGAAGAACAATGGCTCTTGGCGTTTCGCTTCAATCGAAACTCACCCTTTTGTTAAGGTCAGTGAGTCACAGCAATTTTAAGGCTTCACGAGAGCATGACTATAATTTTTCAATTTTTGCTCAATTTTATTTTTTTAAATTTCATTTTCATATTTATTGGCATTCTAGGCTAAAAAAGCCTAAAGATAAAAACTTGATTCAAAATGCCAAAATGGGCATTTTTTTAATTAATTTTTTTTTTATTTGAGTTAGGGAGTGAAAGTTTGTGCAAGTATCATTAGCAAGGGGATGATTGGTACATAGTATGAGATTAGGTATGGATAGTATACTATCTGATTAAATTTTAATACTATCCGGCGTTTGTTATGGTATTATATAAGATAATATCCTCCAATTTTTTAAAAACTATAATATTAAAAAAAATTATTTTAATATATTAATATTGAAATATATATTAGTTCATGAGAATTGTATTTGTAAGCAATATTAATACATTAACCCTTATCAGGCCTAATCTCAACCCTTAGGCGGTGAGATTAGGCCTGATTAAGTTATACATCATTCTGACATGTATTAAGGACATGTTTGGTGTGATGTATAAGGCCTGATAGTATAAGCTTATACTATAAGTTATGACATTTTCAGTTGTTTGGTGTGACCATTGTATAGTATAAGCTTATACAGCAGGATCCCCTTATGCATCAAAATGATATATAACTTAATCAAGCCTAGGAGTGGTGGATTAGGCATGATAAGGGGTTGATGTATTAATATTGCTTACAAGTACAATTTCCAAGAACTAATATATCATTTCAATATTTATATATTAAAATAAATTTTTTTAATATATTAATTTTTAAAATATTGAAAGATATTATTTTATACAATACCATACCAAACGCCGGATAGTATTAAAATTTAATCAGGTCTTATACTATCAGGCCTTATCCTATACTATGCACCAAACATGCCCTAAGGGGTTCTGCTATATAAGCTTATACTATACGATGACCATACCAAACAACTGAAAATGTCAGTATAGCATAAACTTATATTATCAAGCCTTATACATCACACCAAGCAGGCCCAAAGTGTAGAAACTGTGCATAGTTGCAAAGACAAAGATTGGAGAGAGTGTAAGTGATTCTGAAAGTGTGATTCAATAGTCTGAGTAACTAGTACATACAGCAGAGTATTTATAGGATAGGATCTAAGCTAGGTTCACAACTAACTCTAACAGAATTTGTTACAGACTATTGCAACTCATTGACGGCTGTTACAACAGTTACAAATCTGTTTGTGATATAGACTAAGGCCCTGTTTAAATACTGTTTTTAAAAATAGTTTTTTGGTTTTCAAAAAAAAAAAAAAAAAAAAACCCATTTGATAAGGCCTGTTTTGTAAGATAAGTTTTAAAAGCTGTAACTTTTTTATGTTTCTAGAATCAAATTTAGAGAGAACATATCTGAGTTGTTTTCGTTTTGTGTTTTGATTTTTAACTTTCAAAAAATAAAAATAAAACACCTATTTCGATAACTATTCTAAAAACAGTTTTAAGAACAAAAAAACCAGAATACAATCAAATAGACCCTAAGCTTAGTCTAAATTCAACTAATCCTAGTTCTGGCTGAGCTATGTACTCAGTGCATTCTCTAACAGTAAGCCAAACAAAAACAACAAAGAAATTGATTAAACTTGGTCTGGTTGTGCAAGTTAACTGTTGAGTGTTGGATGAAGTAGGAGTGTTCTTTTTTTGTTTTGTTTGGCAGGTGTTGTCATGCCGGTCGGAAGTTCAACATGAACTCCTGCAGCAGGTGTTGCTGTTTATGTTGCAGAATAAGCGGCTGGGAATGGTGGAAGTTTGTGAATTTTTGAGGCCCTTGTTGAATTTCTCAACCATAAGATATTCCTCTTCATTTGCGATGCAAATGGTATCAGCTATGGCATCTTTCTGTTGCTCATTTCCCAATGAGTCCATGCCTGTTTTTAAGCTGCTAATGGGATGCCTTAAGTATCTTCCACATGAGACCTCTGAAGTAAGCGTAATTTTGAGAATAAGCATTGGATATGTTGGGTTAAATTAGTTTTATTGGTGTAGTGAAAGGTGAAATGAAATAATTACCTTATTGTTGTTTTCTTTCTTTTTGGACCTTCTCAGGACTACAGGAAGTTAGTAATTGTTGTAGAACATGTGGTGGAGGCATATATAGTGGTACTGAGATCTTTGGTGGTTGGAAAGAAATCGGTATGTTCCTTGTAATTTGTTGTTCACTTTTGCATCTATTACTGTAAAAGGGGGCAAATCGGAGCAGTGATAAAACTGTTCCTTCATGACTGAAAGGTCATGGGTTCGAATCCAGGAAACAGCCTCTTTGCAATTATATAAGGTAAAGCTGCGTACAAGGATTTCCTCCACCCCACACTCGCTAGTCGGGTTTAACGGGGAGTGGTTTTTTATTGCATCTATTACTGTCATGACTCATGATGTTGTTCCTTTGATTAATGTAATTTGTGCCTCGCTCTCATGTTATTCTTGATCCCTCTTAGCAGCTGATTACTGAGGCTCAACTTTGTGCTATTGAATTTCTGGAAACAGTTTTTTCTCTGTCGACATCCCTTCAGTGGCACCCTGGTGGTCATGAACCCATGTTTGAACTCTCAAGGCGGTTGTTGTGTGTGCAGAAAGATCTCGGGTTGCGATGGGTGCCTGGTTTGTCATCCACTATGGTATCATTATTCACAATCCTTGTTCAATCAGAACTTGAACATGAACAAATTTCTATATTGAAGCTCCTTCTCTTAATCCTGAAGTGGAAGTATGATAATGGTAAGTTTTCTATCCCTGTCCTGATTTTGGGGGTTTATGCATACATTCAAGTTGAATAAATGTGACCACAAGTATGATATTCTTCTATTAAAAATGTTGACATTTGTTTTCCAAATCTTCCTTTTGAGTTCTAAGTCAATCTATGCCAATGGCATTCATATTTCATAGAAAAAATTTATGAATTTTTCAGTGTTTTGCCTACTCAATCTTCATCATATTGTGATGAACTGAGTTCAGGATTTTAGATGGTTGGTTTGTTGAATATTTGGCAATTAGGCTGTGTGTGCCTTATCTATACCATCTTCCACGATCCTGAATAACCTTATATAGTTCGTGGCATTGCAACATTTTTTCCTGGTGTAATTTGCTCTAGCTCAAATTCATAAAATAACCCTGTACTTATGCTCATTTGATATTCCCCTTAATATCATCATTTTTTTTTTAAATTATTTGTTGTAATAATTGCCAACGCAGATGATGCTATCAGCACAACTAAATCCTCTCCATTTGAAGAGATTTTGTTTCTACTTCTTCTTGTTGGCCTCATGTCATCTCCTTCCAAATCTGTGAAAAGACTGGCTACTGATTTGCTTTTCCTCTTGGAGAAGCTCCTTGTCAAGATGATTGTGGCACCAAAAGATAAACCAATCATTGAGGGGGGAGTTCCTTATCTTAGCACGCCAGGAATTATAGTTTTGAGACTTTTGCGACATCTGTGGTATCAGGTTTTTTTGTCTGGCATGTCAGAGTTTTTGTTTTTAAAATGTTATATTTATTATCTACACAAATAATTTTTGTTTTTAGATGGAAGCATTAAAATTACTGTTGTCCTGAATGAATATATGCGAACTCATAAGTTATGTGACTAGAAACAAGGCAGTAAAATAATGAGGACTATAGCTATTTCTAGTTTTCTTCCAGAAATAATAAATTTTAGAAAGTCTATGCTTCTGTTGTTTCAGGATGGAGAATCTTCTTCCAGAATTTCCCTCCTGATTTTGGCTTTAAAGGGCATGAATGAAAGCGAAATAATGCATGATAGACCAATATCTTGGGTTTCTCATATAAGAGGATTCTGTTTGTCAATTGTTGACCGACGAAAATCTTTGTTGCCTCTCTCGCATTTTGATGAAGTATTTTTGACTGGTATAACCCTTTAGCTTTTGGAAGTGGAGTTATTTAGCAGAGTTTTGTTAAAGCATGCAAGAGATTTATGTTATCGCTATCACTGCCCTTGCAGAGATGCCCTTGTTACTCAGTGCTGTTCTTGGTGTTTTATTCATACATCCATCAATGGGGCCTGCTGCTGTTGATTCTTTGTCTTCCATTGCCATTATGGATCCCAAACTGGGAGTTCCTTTGTTGCTAACAATTATGTTTTACAGTAATATACTCACAAGAAATGATGTCATCAACCATGATATGTTGGTAACTTTTCCCTTTTGTACTGGCGCTTATTGCATAGACTATGTTTTGTCTCCAACATTTGTAAGTATGAATTTTTTTCTCTCCCTTATTTTTAAACTGTTGTTGCAGCTAAAAATTTTTGAGATGCTGCCATCACTTGCTTCACACTCAGCAATGATTCCACTTGTTGTTCAAACTATCTTGCCAATGCTTAACAATGATGCAAAAGTGTAGGTAGTCTGCTAGATTGTGTGTTTTGTTTGCTTCTTTTTTATTTTTTATTTTATTATTATTGTATTACTCCGGCCTTATGGTATCCTGCACCATTAGGAGGATGTTTGTTTTTATGATAGAAAATCCATTATGGTCCTCAAATGTCATTCTGGCCCTGAAGTTAAAATTTGGTGCTGATGATATTCATCAAAATATTAAATATCAATGAAATTCAGCTTTAAATGTTCTTTTCTGCCTCGCATGCAGCTCGTTATATGCTACAGCAATTCGATTGCTGTGTCAAACCTGGGAGATCAATGATCGGGCCTTTGGAAGTTTGCAAGTGAGCTTTTCATTCCACACTTTCTCTACCTTCCACTGCCACACATATTCTTTTAGGTGAACATAAATTATTACTTAATGCAGAAGATGAGAAGATTTGAATGGTAATTGATTAAAGAAATGGAATGATTAAGATAATGAATCAAAATTGTAATTGTTTATTAAAAAAATCTCTTTAAGGAAGGTTGAACAGATTGAAGTATTACCAATATTCAATTCTCAAACTCTTTATTATTTGTTAAGATGGTGTCTTAAACTGCTAATATAGTCATGGTGTGATTTGTTTAATATATATGTTATCCTTTAGTTCTTAGGAGCAGGATCTGTTGTACCATGTCAAGAAATGAATGAAGGATGAATGGGGGACATAAACTATCTGTAGGTATAAAGTTAAAAACTTATTTTCTAGGTTTTTTTACTTATCTGATAATAGAGAATCTGAGATGACTCCTGAGAAAGCCTATTTGTGGCTAGTCTGAACTCTTTTGATTCACAAAACCTGTTGCTGGAACCTATATATATTTTTTCTTAAATTTATGTGCTGTGCTCTAATATAAACTTTGTTTTATATGTAGAAGGTAATTTAGGAGAAGCAAGAATAATAGTTGCTTTTAGTTTTAGGCCAAAGTTGATGTAACATATTTTCCTCTCTTTTATGGGAGGGGATGCCAGCTTCTTAGTGTTGAGATATATAGTCTCACATTGCTTGTATGTGCAACTAATGTGGAGTTTATAAGGCCTTAGGCACTCCCACCCTTTGAGCTAGCTTTTGGAGTGGTGTATCCCAAGGTTCTTTACATGGTATCAGAGCCTCGCCGTCCCCCACTTTCTCTTGTGGACTCTATTAGCACAGGTAAGTTGGGCCTGTTGCATCATCCACTCTTCAAGCCCAATGGGCTCTCGTGTGAGGGGGCGTGTTGAGATATATAGTCCCACATTGGTTGTATGTGTAACTAATGTGGAGTTTATAAGGTCTTGAGCACTCCCACCCTTTGAGCTAGCTTTTGGGGTGGTGTATCCCAAGGTTCTTTACACTTAGCACCGCACCTGAGCTCATCCTTATAGCCACAAGACTTTGATGCTATACAAACAACTCTTACACATTCAAACTCGTACTTTATCTGCAGTCTGCACCATTATATTTTCTTGAGGATCCGTGCTAGCTCACATCGAAAGGTTTTGCACATATCATATGCAGTTTTACAACTGTGCGTCCCATTTTATCTGTCTGAGAGTTGTCTGTACAGCATATTTCAAAGACTTTTGATGTTGACATGCCAATTTGCTTTATTTTTTTATACAGCCCCTTGCTGTTTCTTCAAAGTCTTATTATATTAAAATTTCCCTAATTTATTTTACATTTTCTCCATATCTAGGGTGTCTTGCTTCCTAAAGGGTTCACTGATTTCATGTCAGAGAGATCTGTCTGCATCAGCATGGCTGCTTCCATTCGAGATGTTTGCCATAAAAGCCCTGATAGGGGTGTTGACCTTATCTTGTCTGTTTCGGTATGTCCTGCCCGTACACTTTTTCCTTAATTATCTTTTTCCTGTGCATGCTTTTATGATAAATTATGGTTTTGTTGGAATACACAGTCTTGCATTGAGAGCCAAGATCCAATAATTAAAGCTCTTGGCTTGCAAAGCCTTGCCCACCTTTGTGAAGCAGATGTGATTGGTAATTTTTTTTTTTATTAATTGTATTTAATGGAATAATACTGTACTAACTAAGGCATAGGAAGTTATTCATGAAAAATAGTTTGATATTAGATTTTGTTTAAAGCACTCTGATGGGATATGATGCATCATTTGTTTAGATTTTTACACTGCATGGGATGTCATTGCAAAGCATGTGCAAGGTTATCAAGATGATCCTATTCTTGCACATAGGTAAGCATCTCTAAGGTTCTAAGCAGACGCTCGTATGTTGTTGACTGACTATAACAGTGATGGTGGTAAAACTTCTTCTAGAAAAAAGAAAAAAGAAATAGTTGATAGCCTAAACTGAATATTTTAAACCCCTGGGCCTTTGCATCCTAACTCTCATTGAGTGGCATTGGAAACTTTGGTTGAAAATCTTGAATTGCTTTATTAAATATTGCTTTAGATATATCTTCTTTTTACTTAATATGTATAGTATTTTGATTATTAAATATGATCTCCAAATGTTAAATTTTCATCCTCTTGTCTCAATAAAAGATACTTCCTGTCTTCTGGCAGCATTTGCCTTCTGCTAAGGTGGGGTGCGATGGATGCAGAAGCATATCCAGAAGCATCAACTGGTGTGGTGCAAATTGTGTGGGATGTAGTTACCTCTGGCCAGGGGATACAATGGGAAAAAGCAAGAATTTCAGCCCTGGAGGCACTTACCCAATATGAAGTATATCCATCGATATAAGCTTTGCTCTACATGAGTGGACTTTTAATTTTCATTTTAAATTAAGTAATTTTCACTTTTTTCCATTAATATTGTTATGTTACCACTTCCCAGGTGTTGCAGCTTGAAAAAAGTATTCCAGAATTTAAGAAAATGAATTTGGAGCTGTTTTTTTCTGAGACAAATCTCAACGTACTCAAGGTTATGGAGAATTTTCAAGTCAAGATAATAACATATGAGCACATGTAATCGTTACATCCTACAACCAATTTACTGATCTGTTGAATGTGATAATATGATGATAAATTTCTGTCCATTTGATTTAGAAATCGTCGAAGAGCAGTGAAGGAGAAAAGAGTTACAGGAAGTAAGATTGAAAAGTTGATGGATGTATTTCCACAGGCTATATTCTCTTCAGGTATGGTGGTATTAGCTGTCCGTTGTAGTTACGTTGTCAGGACATGGTTACCTTTATATGATTTAGAAAAAAGTGAACGGTTCCTTCAATAGAATGGTGGAAATTCTGTCACTAATTATTTCTATCCAACTCTGTCTGGTTTAATGTGTTATCATTATTTTTAATTTGAATATGTCTTGATATGTAAGCATTCTATTTGTAGGGAAGATAAGTGAGGCTAGAGAATTGCCTGGTGCAGCTTTATTATGTTTTTCTTTCACTCCTAAAGATGTGAATGAACATTCATCAAAAGTAAGATATCAATAGATTAATTAGACATATTCTCGGTAGATTTGACTGAACTTTTGATCTGATATTATAAGTATTCAGAGGCTAAGGGACGTACATGCTGGGTATGAGAATGCTCTAGTGGAAATAGCTGCTTCTCTTCAGCTCTCAAGAAATATCTTGCTTGCACTTATGGCACTGCAATCGTGGAAAGGCTTCATGCGACGTTGGATGAAGGCTTGCATGCTGTCCTATGATGCTAAGGCACAATTGAGTGTCCTAGATAAAACTTCTAAAGCTGCTAGTGATATTTTAAAGGTCCAGTTTGGTGTTTTGTTATTACAAAATATCCTCTCTTTTTTCATTAACCAGTTGTCTGCTAGAACTACTCAAGTTTATGTCATATCTGATGTAAGTTTTGTTGCATGCTTTTTGTGCAGAGTATGATAGCAATAACAGATGAGGCTATACCTAGAGCTGCTGAAAATATTGCACTGGCCATTGGTGCATTGTGTGTGGTGAGAAGCATTTACATGGTTGTGCACCCATTTTTTATCTTTACAGATTCTGACTACTTATCATCCGTGCTGCTTATTGGCATCTCAATATATAAGCCATTGTTGGGATTTTGAAACGTAATTCTATGGGTATTAACTACATGTTTTATGAACACTTACGCAATATGAATGATCTTGGAACTAATTCAGTCTGAGAATCTAATATCTGTTGCAGTAACCGATATCTATGATTTGACTTAAGGTGATGTATTTTGTGTAATTAGCATAATAGCATTTGACTGTTACAATCTCTGGCCTTTCTTTTCTCAGGTTTTGCCTCCATCTGCTCACACTGTTAAATCTGCTGCTTCGAAGTTTCTTTTGGAGTGGTTGCTCCAACATGAACATGAACACCGGCAATGGTCTGCTGCAATTTCTCTTGGATTAATCTCAAGTTGCCTTCATGTAACTGATCATAAACAAAGATATCATAACATCACAGGACTTCTTGAGGTATTCTTGTTCTCTTTTTTTTTGCATATTTCTGTTGTCTCTTGTTTTTTTAATAGATCTAGGTTATCTTCTTTCTATTCTATTTTTTCTATTTTATAAAATACCTGTTTTAGAAAACAAGATTGAAGAACAAATTTCAAAGATGAAAGAACGTATAGTATTGTTTATGTTATTATTTCTCTTAACAGTGTTTAAATGAAATGCAAGTGTTTCTGAAACAGTTTTCATCTCCACCTTCTCCCCTTTCCTTTGCTTTCATGAGTCAAATCAAAAATTTTTGGAGAGAGATATTCATACCTGTATGAGATTTTATTAATGTTGTAGCATACTTGGGTTCCTATTCACCTTTGTAGTAGGATAATTGAGAAGAAAATTGAAGAAGGCTATTATATATATTTTACACACACACACACAAAAGAGAGAGTGAGAGAGAGAGAGAGGGAGGGAGGGAATGGGTCTATTCATTTTATTTATTTATTTATTTTCCATTGGGTTCACTTTTGAGAGGAACTTATTTACAAGATTTTCTGGCATTCTATTTCATTGATATTGTAAAGAACCAATTCAACCCAAAAGCTTAAGTGTGAGGATTTTTTTAATGGTTTATACTATTTTCTAACACTCCCCTTTACAAGAGAGCCCATTGGGCTTGAAAGGTGGATGATGCATCAGGCCCAGCCTACCTGTGCTAAGAAATTCCACAAAAAAAATGGGGGGCGGCGAGGATCGAACCCTTGACACTGAGGCTCTGATACCATGTAAAGAACCAATTCAACCCAAAAGCTTAAGCTGGTGGGTGAGGGTTTTTTAATGATTTATACTATTCTCTAACAGATATTATGAACATCCAGGTTCTTTTTGTTAGCAAAAGTTCCCTTGTAAAAGGAGCATGTGGTGTTGGTTTGGGTTTTTCGTGCCAAGATCTTCTTACCAGGGTTGAAGTTGCTGATGACTCTATTGTTGAAATGGAAACAGAAAAGGTTCCAGAATCTGAATTACTAGTAAGAATTGTTAGGGCCTTAGCTACAGTGATACATGAGAGAACTCAAAGTTCTTCTGATGTTTTGGACAGTCTATGTTCATGCTTTCCACCTGGTTCACATGATGTGAATGCTAAAGTATTTGAACCATCATCTGAGAACAGTGAAGACTTGGAAGAAGATGTCTGGGGTGTTGCAGGACTTGTTCTTGGTTTGGCTACCTCCATAAGTGCAATATACAGAGCTGGAGAGTTAGAGGCTGTTATAAAGATAAAAAACTTGGTAATATCATGGCTTCCATATGTGAACTCACTTGTTCAAAGCAGTAGTTTCCAGGGGGAAGAATCTGACATTGTTTTAGCACTAGGATCCTGTATTGCACTTCCCACAATAGTGGCTTTTTGCCAGAGAATGGAATTGATAACTGATATTGAGTTGGACCAAATTGTGGTTGGCTTTAAAGAGCTGATTTCTGAGTTAATCTCTGTGAAAAAATCTGGCATTTTGCACCATAGTTTGCTGATGGCATCATGTGTTGGTGCAGGGACTGTACTTTCTTGTATACTGAATGAAGGCATTCACTCTATTGAGGCTGAACGTGTTAAATGTTTGCTGGAACTATTCAGGAAATGTTACTCCAATCCTTTCCCTTTTCTTGTCCATCTTGGTGGTATGCTAGGAGTTGTTAATGCCATGGGAGCAGGTGCAGGGATTTTGCTTTATATGAATTTTCCAAATTATACTAGGGAATCTGGTTATCAGAAGAAGGTAATTTACCTTTTGTTAAAAATGTTACCAGCTATCTTTCATCATATATTTGTTATTTTTTTATTCATGTTTCGTATTTAAATATCTTACTATATAAACAACAGGACTCTTATTCTGTCATGGGTCCTCTCCTGTCAAGTTCTGTCTTGGAACCATACTTGACATCATTGGTGCAAGAAATGTTTCTTGTGGCACAGAATTCTGATAATCATCATCTACAACAGTTTGCTTCCTGGGTACTCAGCTTCCTTCGACATCATTTATGGTCCAAGGAACTTTTGGTGATGGATGGTGATAGGAATGTGGCTGAAACTAATTCAAAATCTGTTTCTCAAAGTTTTTCTGATGACAATGTGGTTTTGAAACTTAGCTTGTGGCTTACGGATTTCAAATACACTGAGGTAGATCTCTTACTGGTATTGTGTAAATTGTTTTCAATAAGTTCTTAATCCTTGAGTGAACTATGTATATGTATTTCTAAATATTTCCATATTTTTCTTTCATTTCCAATTATCTTCCTGTTTCTCTCTCCTTCTGTAACATTTTTCTTTCTGTGTAGTCACCTTCCTTTTCTTGACAGGAGGTCTGTGTGTTTGAAGCTGATTTACATTTTATCTTTGAATTATCTAGAGTTTTTGTTTCATGTATGCAGTTGGAAAACAAACTAACTACACATCAACATCAACAACACCTTTATCCCAAACAGCTTAAATTCTATAATTGATTTGACAAATTATGGAAACTCGGTCATAAATATATGTAACTGTTAATTATTCACTCAAATCAATAGTTGATATCATTTGTAAAGAATCAAGTTGTTGGTTTTATATCATACTTCTCTAAAGTGTTACCTCACACGAGAATCCATTAAGCTTGAAGGGTGGACAAAGTACATGTCCACCTACCTGTGCTAAAAAATCCACAATAATTAAAATACTTAATTATTTATTAGTAGAATAGGGGCGGTGAGGATCAGACTCGTTATCACTTGGTCATAGAAGCTTTGATACCATGTAAAAAACTAATTCAACCCAAAAATTTAAGTTGTTAGGTGAAGGCTACATAAACGGTTTTATATCATACTTCTCTAACATCATTAATAAATAATATGTTTAAATTTGATTGATTTTATTTTTCATCCTTTTTGAAAAGTAATAATAATCATGGTAACATAATTGGATGCCAATCGTTTTATTATTATTATAGCCATGCTACCTGGATTTAGACAGTTACAATTGTATATGATAGATTTTTAATATACATTCTATACTTAACAAGTCTATTACATTGGTTACGTTATATGTTCTTTGTTATTCTTTTCTCATTGTTCTCATTTTTTGTCTTGTCCAATTTCAGCCAGGCACCATGATTCATGTTGGCACAGTTGTTGCTATATTAAGGTGCCTTTCTAGAGCTCCCAGGTTGCCAATGTTGGATTGGGGGGCAATTATTAGGCGTTGTATGAGATTTGAGGTCAAGGTTGCTGAGTTGTTGCCAGCAGATTCTGCTTTAAGAAAGGAACTCTGAGGGAGGAATGCATAATGTTTGCAATAGCTCATGCAAATCAATTTGATTCACTGTTAACTTTTCTTGATGAGCTATCTGACTTTTCGAGGTTCAGGACACTTGAAACAAATCTACAGTCATGTCTGCTAACTCATCTAGCAGACCTTGTAAAAGTATATTCAAGCACCAGGTTGGAGAAACTATTCGGTGATGTGAGTAATCACTTGTCTTCATTCACTTCATACAAAGAGTCTGGCACCTACCAGAAAAACTTGTTACGTATTTCATGCTGGAAGGGTCTCTACGAGTGCCTAGATGAAGTTTCTGTAGACACTTCTGGTTACATATCCCATGTAGAGAGATGCATGGAGGTTCTATTTATGTTATTGCCAGTTGTGCAATCTTCTAGCAGTGTAGTGTCAGGGGACGTAGGTTCTGTAGAGGAGTGGTATGAAGCTGTAAGATGCTTAGGGAAGGCTCCACGGAGTTGGTTATTGGATTTCCTAAAGGTATGAATACCTTTTACTGTATGTAAAGAACCACTTCAATTCAAAACCTTAAGGTGTTGGGTGAGGGCCTTTTTAATGATTTATATTATTTTGATCACACCCTCTCTTTGGGCTAGAAGTGTGGATATTGCAATAATTTTGGTTTACCTTTTGTGTTTTTTATTTTAATTCATTTAAAGTGGGAGGCGGTTGTTTATGTTGAGATATATAAAACCATTAATGTAGCCTCACCCAACAGCTTAAGCTTTTGGGTTGAATTGGTTCATTACACTGTATCTCTTCATCAGCTTTTTCCTTCAAGAAAATTATTTTGAGTTCTCTTTCTCCAATAATAATATTTTACTACGTGTTATCATTTCTGTTGTTTAGTACCTTTATTGTGTTGATGTTTTGTTGTTTACTTTAAGTTATTCCTCCTTGGCATTGATTCAAATTGATTGAGGTCAAGCTTATTAGATACAAAATGTTTGTTTAAACCCTGTGAGTTAAGCAGTCATTTGCAACCACAGGTTTCACATGAGGAATTTGTTCAAAGTGCTGACAAATCTATTGAAGTCCAAAAAAAGGTTCTTGCTAAGATCAAGCTAGTGAAGACTGGTTCTCTTCCGCTGATTGAACTCGGAAAAATGAAATCCTACATATTGAATTCCAAATCACCAGGTTGGTTTTCTGCTCTACTACTCAATGTTACTGGTTTTTTGGGAACAGGAACTGGGATCAATTTGGGCTGAAACAATTAATGGTTCTTACTTGGAATCAGAGTTGCTATTTTTTCAGTCACTTGAGAGTTGTTTGGAACTTGGAAGCATATTAAGCTGGAACTGCTTCACATATCAAATATCACTATTAAATATTTAGTTTTTGCAGGACTTTGGGATGTATTCTTTGAAGTAGTTGCGGCTTTGCACCATGCAGAGGGAAGTGTCAAAAGACAGTGGCTTATTGATGCTCTCGAAATTAGCTGCGTTTCCAGTTTTCCTTCCATGGTAGGAACTCAAAATTGATACCTATATTATAACTTTATTACACGGGTAGTAATTATTATCCAAATCTTGAATGACAAATTTCAAAAATTTCAGCAAGAATTAGTTTGTGATCAAATGGTGGATATTTTCATTTACAGAATAATATTTCTGCAGTTAATGCAGATAAGTTATCTGCATTTACTCTTAAAACAATGTCGTTTTGGAATTGAAAATTAAATAATTATAATTATAAAGACTATAATAACTCTGAAATAAATTAAAATTACAAAAACACCATGATTTCGGTCCCAAAATGACGTCGTATTAGGGTTATCACAGATAATTTATCTCCAGTAAATGCAGAAAAAGCGAACCCTTTCATTTATTTTAAAAGTATATAATACTTTTAAGTCATTTTGATGGAAAACAAAATTATCTTGGTTTCTTGGTCCCTTTACATTTATTCAAATAGAGCTTACTCTCTTTAATACATCTTCATTATTCTGCAGACACTGCGGTTTCTTGGTCTGCTGTCTGCTACCTGCTGCAAATATATGCCCTTAATGATTGTGGACCAACAAATGGTACTGAATGATCTACCAGTCACCCTTGTGTCTCTTCTAGCAGACAGAAGCTGGAGTGTTGTTGCAGAAACTGTTGTTTCCCATCTCTTTTTATCAACAGAACGTATGTATAACTGGGCTATGCAGATAGCAGATGGTTCTTATATTCCTGGCTCACAACCCATTGATGAAAGTGAGAATAATATGGCTGTTTTTCTACTGCAAGTGATGCATCATACATGTGTATTGCTAAAAGGCTACTTGCCATTAGATAAGCAGCTTAGGCTTGCCAGCATGGTTATTGCTTGAGATGCAAGAAACGATGTTCTTGAAGATACAGTATTATGATGCTACTTAATTCTGAAGTCTGCTCTCATAAATCATTTGCTCAAAGGAACACCATCACCATCACCATCACCATGTCACATATAGCGCCCATGTTCTTGGGAATCATGTTTTGCTCTTCATGGAATGTGGACAATTCTGTGTGTTATTCCTGCCACTCCTGTTAAGTTATTCCAAAGTGAATTAAGAGGACTCAAAAAGTGTTCAGCAGAAGCCAACAATGTGGGAAATCTCTGCTAAAGCATGCAGCTATACATAAATTTGCTTGTCCAAATGCTGTAAAATTCAGCAGAAGCAGAAGCATGTTGTGCCCTATTGTTTTCTTTCTATACAAGCATGTTGTACAGTAGTGCCACCTTTACCATTGCTTGCAGAGATATGTAATGCATTTCAATTAGGTTACGAAGGAGAAAGGAAAAAGAAAAACAGTATATTGGGTTACAAAATCTTGATTTCTAAGTTGAGTGGATGCTTCCATTAAAATGCCTAAGTGTTAGTTTATAATTACATTTGTTTTCTCTTTTATTCTTTTGAAGTTATAACTCTAAACTTGAGTGAAACATGAAGATTTAATTATAACGAGGTACATAATAGAATTTATGATTATATGATTTCAGGATTTTATGCTTTTATTTTTTGGATTAGATTTTTAAGTTGAACTTTTAAATATTAGTATGTCATCATATCGGTTCTCTACAAATTTTTGTCATTAAATTAGTCTTACAAAGAAATAACGGAATTATCAAATACGTTATTTTTCTCGTTATTACAAAATTGTTTATAAAGACGAATGTGTTAATGTTTTACGGTTTTACCTTTTTTAATAGAGATTAATTTTATGAACCTTCAAAGAGTAATATAGAGATTTATTCTTTTATTTTTTTTAAACGTAAGTATTATCTCGTTGTTTTTTAGAGGGACGTAATATACTTTTCAAGAAAGTATGTACATAACTGTGTTTGGTTTAGTTTTTTTTTTTCATTATTGATATATCTTTATTAGTAATTATAAAAAATATTATCTTATTCTTATTTTATTTTTAATAATTTACAAAAATTGATAAAAATTAATTTTTTTCATATATTATAAAAAAGGGAGGTTATAGTTACTATTTTTTTTTTTCACTACATCTTGCTACTAAATTTTAACCTTAAATTTCCGTCAATCTAACAACTGTAATTTATTGGGTTATAGTTATTAATTAATTATTAATTTCTAATAAATTATAACTGTTAGATTGACAGAAATCAACGATTATGATCTGGTAATAAGAAAAAGAGATATCCTAATATAAAAATTAATTAAAAATAAGATAATATTTTTTTGATAATTAAAAATGGGGCAAGATCCTTTCACATTATTGCCAAATTAAAAAATTTGACATCAAATCTCAATCATTAATTTCGTAAATCCAACGATTATAATTTATTGAATTATATTCATTAAGTAATTATTAATTTTTAATAAATTATCATTATTAAATTAAAAAAAATTAACAAAAAAAATTTGGCGTGAAATTAAAAAAAAAAAAAAACATAGATGAAGAATTGATGTATTTGATTTCACACATTATCCACTTTCACACTCTATACAGTTCCCGGCAACCTAGTATGTTGTTCTTTCTCTCTCCTATTTTCATAGTTACCCATTAACATGATTCATCGATCTTCAATCTACGCTGCAACAGAATCATTCTCTTTCACAAAAAAATCAGCTTTCTTTTTTTCTTCATCTTCTTCTAATTCTCTAATCACTGTTCATGATTCTCAGTCCAAACCAATTTCGAGTCCCTTTTACAATCTTCTTCCCCCAACCCAAAACCCCAACAACATTGTTAACCTCATCTCTTCAACCCTCAAACACAAAAGTTCTCATCTTTCCCTTCTTCAAAATCACATCAAAGTGATTCTTCCTCACATGGGTACCCAAGAAATTTCAAGGGTATTGCTCAGATGCCAATCTGATTACTCTTCAGCTCTCACTTTTTTCAATTGGGTTAAAAATGATTTGGGTATCACACCTTCTGTTCATAACTATTGTATAATTGTTCACATACTTTCTTGGTCTAGAATGTTCTCTCATGCTATGAAATTGTTGTCTGAATTAATACAATTGGTTGAGGTTGAGATTGATTGTGTTTCTCCAAATGATGATGACATTTATCAGAATTTGGTTTTGTCTATTGAGGATTGTAATTGGAATCCTGTAATCTTTGATATTCTTATCAAGGCTTATGTGAAGATAGGTATGGTTGAAAAGGCTTTGGCAACTTTTAGAAAGAATGTTGATGCTTGTTTTATCCCCAATGTAACTGCATGCAATTGTTTACTGAATGGTTTGTCTAAGTTTAATTACATTGGTCACTGTTGGGAAGTTTATGAAGAGATGGGAAGACTTGGAATACATAGGAATGCTTTTACTTTCAACATTATGACTCATGTTTTGTGTAAAGATGGAGATACGGATAAGGTGAATGGATTCTTGGATAAGATGGAGGAAGAAGGATTTGAACCTGATTTAGTGACATATAACACTCTCATTAGTAGCTATTGTAGGAAAAGAAGGTTGGAGGATGCATTTTATCTATACAAGATCATGTACATTAGAGGTGTGATGCCTAATTTGATTTCGTACACGGCCTTGATGAATGGTCTTTGCGACGAAGGGAAGATCAAGGAGGCTCATCAACTTTTCAATCAGATGGTTCAGAGAGGGATAGATCCCGACATTGTGTCATATAATACTCTCATATCTGGTTATTGCAGAGAAGGTAAGATGCAAATGTCTAGATTACTATTGCACGAAGCGATAGGAAATGGGATTTGTCCTGACAGTATCACTTGCCGGCTTCTCGTTAGAGGATATGCAAGGGATGGAAAGCTTCTGTCAGCCTTGAATTCGGTTGTGGAGCTTCAGAGATTCGGAGTTAAGATTCCTGAAGATGTATTTGATTACCTTATAGTTGCATTGTGTAAAGAAGGTAGGCCATTTGCTGCTAGAAGTTTTCTGCAAAGGATATCTCAGGATGGCTATATGCCTGAAATGAGAACTTGCAATGAACTGGTTGAGTCTCTATGTAAATTCAATAATGTGGAAGAGGCATTGATTTTGAAATCTGAGATGGTAAAGAAAAGTATGAAACCGAATCTCACTGCCTATAGAGCTATAATAAGCTGCCTGTGTAGAGTAAACAGGACTCTGGAGGCTGAAAGTTTGTTGGAGGAAATGGTTGGTTCTGGCATTCTACCTGATCTAGAAGTAAGCAGGGTAATAATAAATGGGTATTGCAAAGAAAAAAATGTTGATAAAGCTGTGTCATTATTGAAATTCATTGCCAAGGAATTTCAAATTTATGATACTGAAAGCTACAATGCAGTTGTTAAAGTCTTTTGTGAGGTTGGTAATGTGGCTGAGTTGATGGAGCTTCAGGATAAGCTGCTCAAGGTAGGGTATGTTCCAAATAGTTTAACATGCAAATATGTGATCCATGGATTGCAGAAAGCTATGGAACTAAATGATGAGACATCAGGCCACAACATGCTTTAAGTCTGACACTTATACATTATAGGAATTAAGGGCGTTCGCGGTCTGGATTGGGTCGGTTTTGAAAGCAAAAATCATCCGATCCAATCTCTTCGGTTTGATCATGTAATCATCCATTCGGTTTGGGTTTTTTTTCAAATCCGATCCAATTTTTTTCGGTTTAGATTGGATTGGTTTTTGATTTTTTGAAAAGCCTAAAATTTGTTTCAGGATTATTTTGCAAATAACGTATCTTTTGTATATATTGGTTTTGCAAAGTTTTTTTTTTTTTGAAATACAGAAACATCAGTTAATGATAATATAGTTTTTCTTTTTTTTGGCAATGAGATATGAAGCTCTATATAGATGAAATTTTGCTGATGGGATGTGGCTAGGTTTTTTCTTGGATTTAGTTGATGGGTTAATGGGTCTTGGGTTTAGAATTTTTTGGATTATGATTGGGGAAAGGCTCAAGTAGGTAGAGGGGAATTAATATATTGAATCGGTTTGGATTGGATCGGTTTTCATCAACCAAACTGAAATCCGATCCAATGCAATTAAAATTTGCGGGTTTTTTTCGATTTTTCGGTTTCTTCTGTTATCAGTTTTTCGGTTTGGTCACCGCGGTTTGGATCGGTTGATCTCACCTACCCAATTACATAAGCATGGCATATTTGGGTATCAAGTGAAATCATTGGCATATGAGGATCACTACACTTTGGAAGGGTTTCTCCCTGCAAATAGCCCTTTTGATATGGTTACTTCATTTAGGTAAAGATAAGCTAAACAGAAAACACGGGATTCGGTTCCATTCTTCACTATTGAACCATAAACTGAAAACACTGAAAGGAGACTTAATACTTAGAGCATATGACAGCAGGGTTACCGGAGGTAGTTGATGAAAACAAACCAGTATTTTCTGTCTCACAACTTTTTAACTCTGAAAAATAAAAATCTGAATAGGGGCCTTTGAGGAAAAATTATGATAAAGGGATGAAAGTTTAATGCTTCTCTTTTGGTTATAAATTCAACATGTTTCATGAGTATAGATAAATCAATGGAAAATATTACTCTCATTTTACATGAGGTAATTATTTCATGTTATCTCACATCAAAAATCTCACCCATTTTTGTTTTCTTTTTTCATTTTTATCTTTTAATGGTGGGTTCCACATAACTTCTCTCTAACACGAGAGAGCTACTCATGTAAAATGAGAGTAGCATTCCCCTAAATCAATACATATATTAGCTGCATGACACATAGCATTGGTAATTTTTTTTTTTTTTTTTCTAATTGTAAGTAACTAGTATTTAGATTCTCTGTAATGTGAAAAATTGGATTGAAAATGTTGTCATTTCTTGACTCACTGCATAGGTAATTTAGCAACTTGTTTAATTCGATTTTCTAATCAAGATTAACATTTTTCCCTCCTTTTTGAGATCCCTTTAATGCTTGTCAAGTATTTTGTATTGTTAAGTGAACTAAAACTTTGCTTGCAGATTATTATAAGTGTCTTATTAATTGGCCTAATATTCCTTTCATACTTTTAACATTTTTATTGGCGATCCTTGGTTAATGGAGCCAAGTATGAGACTAGAGCAAATTGTCATTTCTAATTAACACAAGTAAAATAAAATGAATTTATTTTCATTTTTTTCTTATAATAACTCAGACACTTTAGAGGATTAATGAAATTGGCAATTAATAATTTTCCTAATTTACAGCACAATTGCTTTGCATTAGCATGTGCAATTTCCATCCGAAAAATGTAATCTTGATGTTACCACTACTGTCTTTTTTGGGTCACGCATGAATTTTACGTATCTGTGAGCTGATTTCTGTAAGGATTTTGTAATTCTAAAAAATTATGTGAATGATCCACGTCAGTATGGAAATCGAATGATGTGTAAGAAAATTTCAATTCTCATGTTGAATGTGAATTACAAAGTCTTTTGTATAAGGTTTTATAATTCTCAAGTTACATGAGAATTGAGATTTTATGTTGTAGAGACAAAATGCATGAGACTTATATGTTAGAAAAAATTATGTGTAGGACTCATATCAGCACGAAAATCGAAGCGTGTATAAGAAGATTTCAATTTTCATTTATAAATACCTATGAATTTTTTTTTTTTTTTTTGATCAAACACCTATAAAATGTTTGAATTGAAATAATACACGATGATGGCCAAATCCATGTATAAGCTGTGGTATGAAAATAGACATAGATCCTTTCCTTATGGTGCTAGTTGCTAATTAATTTTAAATAGTATCAATTGTTAATTAATTTCGAGTAACAGTAGGGGGCAATCAATATAAGGGAAAAAATAAATTAATCATTGAGATTATATATATATGATCTCTAATCGTGCCTCGTAAAATAAATTATTATTTTAGAACGAGGATAGAATTAACTATGACGTAAAAAAAAAATGGAATTAGAAATTAACTATAGAGATTATTTGTCTAAATATTTAGTTGTCCCTTATGATATTATTAATTTGGCAGATGACGACGGTCCAATCAATTCGGGAAAAAACAATTAGTGAGTTAACTATAGAGATTATCTGTTTAGATCTCTAATTGTATCTAAAAGAAGGTCTAGAGTAAAATTTACTACCAAATGGAAGTTCAGTTGGCGCATAAAAACTGAGCAGGTGAGAGTAAAAATATGTATTCAATCATTTCTAATACCATCTTTGAAAGAAATTTAAAACCTTAATTTTAGACTCGTCCCGAACAGAATTACCTTACGTAGAGTATTTGTGGTTTGTAAAAGAAAATAAAGTAAAACTAAAAGTGGCTAGATCTTTGATCAGCCTACGTTCAATTAGTAAATGACCTTGGACTAAGATTAGTTCACAAATAATAAACAAAGGGGGAAAATAAACGAAATATTTTGCACTGTCTAGTTCTTCTTCTTTTTTCTTAAGTTAAATTATTGTCAGTTTAGAATCAAAAATAAAATTAGTAACAACAATGTTAAATCTTTAGTCGTGCCACATGATCATTCACCTATTACCTAAATGACTTTAAATAAGACTAATGGCTTAATTAAGAATAAAAAAGAGTAAATGATTCATTGGGACAATGTACTAGTTTAATTGGATTAATTATCCAAGATTCATATTTCATATTTCTAGATTGTGTTTTGTTACAATTGCATATTAAATATTAGATATGACGTGTGAGCAATAATTTAGTGAACTAAAATGGAATAAAACAATATTTTCACTTGCTCCTCCAAATATTTCTTCTTTTTCTTTTTGGGAAAAGTGTTTATCCTTTTAAATGACACAACTTATATCCTTTCACTCTCACAAAGAGGTGGGACCCATAGCTTTATTTTTTTTATCAACTCTCTCTCATCCTTAATCTATGTCTTTCTCTCTCTCTTAAAATGACACAACTTTACATCATTTAAAATGACATACATTTTTCCCGCCGTGAATCCCGAAAATCCAACAACACAACGAAGATAACCAGGGCAAGAAATTATACTCCTAATTCACATATGCTCTCAGGCCAAGACTACAACAGATTACAGCCTTTCAAGTTAATGGAACAGCCCAACATGATTATAAGATTTAAAAATCTTGAACCAAAAGAAGTTCTGATTCTTTAGGGAAAAAATTATAAATATCATGATTCAGATGGTGGAAAAGAAATTTTCTTATAGGTTTAATTTTCCAATTATTTTTTATTGAAATTCAGATTTCAAGTTCAGGTGAATAAAGAAAATATTATTGAAAGCTACGATGCTCAAATCGAATTAATCTGACTTAATTAGGGGGGGGGGGGGAATTCATATTTTTATGATGTCACACATAATTAATGGGGAAATGAAATCACTCCTGTGCCACTGATACATTTTTATCTTCTCTCATTTTTTGCATCAGTGGCAGGGAATTTTTTTTAATAGGCTCCCGGACCACAATTTATTTGGTGGTCCTTTATCAAAAAAAGAAATATTTTCTTTCATTTATACCTTTGTCTCTCTTCTAAATTTCCTCTCAATCCTTTTTTCATCCTATTTTTAGAAAGGGACCACATGAGCTCAGTGGCAGAGCCAAGGTATAGTAAAATGGCTCTTTCAATGAATTGTCCCCTTCTATCTTCCGTAATATTCAAAAAATATGTTAAGTTTATTGATATCTCTTGCTTCTTTCTTTTCTTCCATAAATAACTACATTGGTTAAAGTTGCTAAAAAGATTAAAAGGTTAAAAACATAAGTTTCTAATTGGCCCAATATAAACGTAAAACCAATTTACAGCTAACTTGAGCTAAAATGTGTAAATGCTTGCAATGTGCAAAATAATTGGGACCCTATAGCCAACTGAAAACTCTCACTTGCCTTTAACGTGGCGTTTGGTATGGGACCTTTTATAAATTTCCGAAAAACTGAGTTTGGATTCTAATTTATCCATGTTTAGTATAAGAAATTCAATTTTTTTTTTTTTGGAAAAATCATATTCTCGAGATTCATTTTTATGGAAAAAAATACCAATTTAAAATACCATAAGATAAGTGGTATTTTGCAAATCCCATTATGATGGGAATCTTTTACAATTTCTCAGGGACAAAATTAACCATGTCTCTTCATCGTTCTTCTTCTTTGTTTTGGGAACAAAATTGATCTGACCTGCCAAAAAAAAAATATCTTGAACAGGAGCACTAGTAGGAATGTTCAAAATAACCAAAAAATAGGGTCGAACCATGAACAGAATCGAACCGCCCCATAAAATGACTGAATTTAAAAAACCAGTTCATGAACCGAACCAGTTTTTAAAGAACCGGTTCATGAACCGAACCGATTTTTAAAGAACTGGTTCATGAACCGAACCGATTTTTAAAGAACCGGTTCATGAACCGAACCGATTTTTAAAGAACCGGTTCATGAACTGAATCGATTTTTAGAACCGGTTTAAAAACCGAATCGTTTCCGAACTGAACCACTTTCAAACCATACCAAATTAATTTTTATAACTTTATTTTTTAATTTTTTAATTCTTTTCTTTTCAAAAAAGGGTCGACCCGAACCGATTCCGAACCGAACCATTTAAACCAATTCGATTCGGTTTTTCAAAAAATCCGATTCGGTTCGGTTTTTCAAAAAATCCGATTCGGTTCGATCCATACACATCCCTAAACACTAGTGCTATTTCTCATCGGCGAACATTATCTCCTCTCTCTCCTTTTTTTTTCTTTTCAGAGTTTTTTTTCTTTCTCTCTCTCTCCTTTTTTTCTTTTTTCTTTTCAGAGTTTTCTCTCTATGTATATATACTCTTATCTCACTTTCTCTTCTTCTACTTGTCATTCTCTTTAAAAAAAATTAGTACAAATTCGCATCAAACAAAGGATGTGACTCTAATTGGTTATAAGAAATGATGCAAGTTCTGGTGGGACCCACTTTCACCATAGACGTTCAATCGTCTCCGCCACCACCAATCGGAGAGAACCCAAGCAACGATGCCGGCGAACAAGCAATTCCGTTGCCCATTTTGGAGGGTGAGATTTTCGCCAGCGAGATCATTGGAGAGCTCGTCGTAGGAAGAGTTGTAGAATATATCAAAGATCTATATCGTGGTCGAAGATGAAAGGTCTGAAAGTTGGGTTGTCTCAAGGTTAGTTTTGTAAAATAACCCACATTCTTATCAATATTTTATAATCAACCAAACATACCATCAGAAAAATTGACCCAACATTTTCAGGAATATTTTGGCCTGACAAATAATTTTTTGGTAACATTATCGGAAAATTCACTTTCACACCATATTTCTGAGAATCGTAATTCCAGGATAAAAAAAGTTTACTCCTCTATCAAATGCCCCTCACGAAACATTCTAAAATTGAAGGCATGAGCATCTATTAACGGCAAAAATTACATTAATACCAATAATAAATAAAAAAGGCTCAATATATTTAACCCCCCCCCCCCCCCCCCCCCCCCCCCCCAAAAAAAAAAAAAAAAAAAAAAAAAAAAAAACGAGCACATCCCTAAAATGCAAGGACTAAAGATTTATTTAAATTTTAAACTGTTTTATTATGAGTTTTGATTGACATGTGCCTAAATGGCATTAGTTATTAAGAAATTAAAATAGAAGCAATTAAATAAAAAGAAAAAGCATACATTATCTTAAAATCTAAAATGTATTTGATATTTCGTTCTATAAATAATTAGAAAAATATAAAACAATAAATGTTTATCAATTTGTACCATTAGAACACGTTAAGTAGCTATCAAAACCTATTATAGTTTATTTAAGAAGTACAAAAAATAAGAGGAAAACTTTTAAAACTTCAAATAACCAGTCACTAATAATTACTTATTTTGTAACACAATTTCAACAATTTGAGAGAGAGAATTTATAACTAATAATAAGTAATTTTTATATATTAGTCAGTTTCACTTTAAAGAGCATTAAGCTAAGAACAAGAGAATTTCAAAGGAATAAAAATAGCATTAAGGTAAATTAAAATAATAAATAGAAATAAAACAAGTAACATTTAAGAGTAATGGAGTCAAAACTAATCGCTTCAACTATATTTACTGTAACTAGAAACATAAAGGGAAAAGGGGTTCCCGAATATTTGTCATGTAACCGTTAACAGAATTTTGAACTCCAAAACTTTTATCCTAGAGGTGAACTATCCAACCTGAGAAACAACATGATGCACCATTCAACTAATACCACCAAATACAGGAGGCAGCCAAAAAGAAAGAAATTTACATGTCTCGCAGCATTAAAAAAGGAGATTATGGAATAATAAATTTTCATAAATTGAACAAAAATAGGATCCTGAAAATTAGAGTTTTGATAGATTAAAATTTTACCTCGCTGTACAAATCTGAGCATTAGTAGATCCTCAACACACATTGTCCTCAGGTGATTGTTTGGCAGAAGAAACTTGCCTTGGGGTAGACTGCAGATCTTCTTCACTCGGTTCTATTTCCATATTTTCCAAACCATTTTTAGTTTCAGAATGTTTAAGCTCACCATCTGATACAATTGCTTCTTGGTTTACAGAGTTTTCCAATTTTTCTTCAGAATGGTCCTCTGTGTCTAAGGGCTCCTTGGGAGCAGATAGAGAACGTTCTCTACTACCAGTGGCATTGCTAGAATTAGTAGGCGCCAGCCACATGAATTTCAGATTATGGTCTTTCCAGCATTTTCCATCACTAAATGCCCTCTCAGCTGCACGACGAGTAGTAAAAGTTATGTGTGCCTCTTCTTGGCTACAATCATTGGCTTGCACATGTTCTACCTCCACAGCGGAAAGTTCACCATATGGCAAGAAGTGCTCCTTCAAAACAGAAACCTAAAAGACAGCATTTCAGTTAAGCAAAAGCATAACAATATGAAGCTGTATGTGCCCCGTTTAATAATGGCAGAGTAATATATCTAAGAGACGAAGACAAAATGACCATATAAATAGATAGACTTCTACAAGATCAACCAATAAAATCACTTTTTTTCATCTGATACACAATAAATTATCTCATGTAACTTATCTAATTACAAAACGATATGAGAGGAGGATATATTTCACTTGGGAATTTAGTTTTGACATGATACCAGCTAATACAGTAGACTCATGCAATGCAAAAGGCTTAACTATTTAATCTTGTAGGTTCTTTCTTAAAAGTAGGTCACGCTATCTCATGATCAATGAACAATAATCAACTTCATATGGATCATCACAACTTAAGGTACACAATACACAGTAAGTATAATTTGTTTTACATTGACAAGACTTTATCGATAAAAAGGGGAGACCAAGAAGATACAGAGAAAAAGTAAGGGATAATGCAAATGCTATTACGAGCTAATAAGAAATGAAACTTATACCCCTTAATTGGAGTTCATTACAAGCAACTGCTATCTTAAACCATAAGAAATACTTAACAGTAGTCCATACTTAGGGCGTACTGTAAGCAACCTTGTATTATGCCACAACGTGGTCAAATGTATGATCAATACACTTGAATATGAAATAATAATGTTGTGTATTGATTTAATTCAGAGAGTTACAATATATAGAGACCCTAATGGGCTTAAGTGAAAGACCCAGACCTAATACAATAAGAATATTTACGGATAGGAAGTAATCCAATCACATCTAATCATATCTAATATATTTAATCATATCTAACACTCCCCCTCAAGCTGGTGCGTATATATTGTGAGCACCAAGCTTGTTACAAATGTATTCAACCCGAGGACCTCTAAGAGCTTTAGTGAAGACATCCGCTAGTTGATTAGAAGAGTTGACAAAAGCTGTCTTGATTTCTCCTGACTGAATCTTTTCTCGAATGAAGTGACAATCAATCTCTATATGTTTGGTTCTCTCATGAAATACAGGATTAGAGGATATATGTAGCGCAGCCTGATTATCACAAATGAGTGTCATGGGTTGTTTCTGTTCACAAAGATGAAGCTCCTGAATCAACTGCTTTAACCAGATTAACTCACAGGTAGTATTTGCTATTGCACGATACTCAGCTTCTGCACTAGATCGAGAAACAACAGGTTTTTTCTTGCTCTTCCAAGAAATTAAGTTTCCTCCAAAGAAGACACAATAGCCGTAAGTAGAGCGCCTATCCAAGGGTGATCCTGCCCAATCAGCATCTGAATAACCACAAATTTCTGTATTTCCCTTATCCGAATACAACAAACATTTTCATGGTGCTCCTTTGATGTATCGGAGGATCCTCACAGCAGCATCCCAATGGGAATCACAAGGGGAATCAAGGAACTGACTAGCCGTACTAACAACGAAAGAAATGTCTGGCCTAGTCACAGTAAGATAATTGAGCTTCTCAATTAGCCTTCGATAACGTCCAGGATCAGATAACGGCTCCCCCTGTCCGGGCAATAACTTGACATTAAGATCCATGGGTGTATCAACTGGTTTACACCCCAACATACTAGTCTCTTCTAGGATATCCAAGGCATACTTCCTTTGACAGATAGAAATGCCCTGTCTAGATTACGCCACCTCAATTCCCAAGAAGTAATGCAGCTTCCCAAGGTCCTTTGTTTGAAATGCACTGAATAAATGCTGTTTTAACTCACAAATTCCGTCTTGATCACTTCCGGTGAGAATGATGACATCAACATAGACTAACAAATAGATGCACTTATCAGGAGATGTGATCCTATAAAATACAGAATGGTCAACTTTACTGCGGATTAAGCCAAATACCTGAACTGCAGAACTGAAGCGGCTGAACCATGCGCGAGGAGACTGCTTGAGACCATATAAGGATTTTCGAAGACGACACACCTTCCCAGACTCCCCCTGAGCAACAAAACCAGGTGGTTGCTCCGTGTAGACTTCATCTTGTAAATCACCATGAAGAAAGGCATTTTTGATGTCAAGTTGAAGGAGTGGCCAGTGACGAACAGCAGCAAGAGCAAGAAATAGGTGAACTGACGCCATCTTAGCAACCAGAGAGAATGTATCGCTATAATCAAGGCCGAAGATTTGAGTAAAACCCTTTGCAACTAGGCGTGCCTTGAGTCGATCAACATGGCCATCAGGACCAACTTTCACTGTAAACACCCAGCGACAACCAACTATAGACTTCTCTGGAGGAGCAGAAACAAGGTCCCAAGTGCTATTGGAATGAAGTGCAGTCATCTCATCAAGCATCGCTTGGCGCCACCCTGGATGGGAAAGTGCTTCACCTGTGATCTTAGGAATAGAAACAGAAGAAAGAATAGAAACAAAAGAAAGACTAGAAACAAAGGTGCAATGAGGTGAAGAAAGACGGTCATAGCTCAAAAAGGTATAAAGAGGATAAGGGTTACGAGTAGTACGTGTACCTTTTCTTTGAGCAATGGGAAGATCCTCTGGTGAAGGATCCGGAGGGGAAGAATCAACAGCAGTGGGCGATGAGTCAGCAAGAGTCGAGTCGGCAGGAGGCACAGTTTTGCGACGCTGATAGGTGAGAAGTGGACGGTCCTCAGGTATAGAAGCAATAGGTTGCTCATCTGGAATAGAAGCACCTGCAGCTGGTAAAGACAAGTCAAGAAAAGGGACAGGAAGAACATGATCAACCTGTGACAACTGAGATGGGACAGAATTAAAGGGTTGTTGATCAAGAAAAGTGACATCAGCGGAAACTAAGTAACGCTTAAGATTGGGAGAATAACAACGATAACCCTTTTGAAGACGAGAATAACCAAGAAAAATACATTGAAAAGCTTTAGATGTTAACTTGTCCTTACCATGGTTGAGATCATGAACAAAACAGGCACAACCAAAGACATGTGGGGATAGGGGATAGAGGATAGAGAGGAACATCTGGAAGTAATAGGTTATAAGGAATGTCATTATTAAGCACAGATGAAGGCATACGGTTGATGAGAAAACAAGAGGCAAGGACTGCATCGGCCCAAAAGCGAAGAGGAACATGCATGTGAATGAGAGTCCGTGCAATCTCAATGAGATGCCTATTCTTACGTTCAGCTACTCCATTTTGCTGTGGAGTGTGAGGACAAGTAGTTTGGTGTAAAGTACCCTGTTTGGCTAAGAAATTAGAAAAGTCCATAGAAACATATTCCTTAGCATTATCACTACGTAAAATACGAATAGAGGCACCAAATTGAGTATGAATTTCAGCAGAAATTTTTTGATAAATAGAAAATAACTCAGAACGGTTTTTCATTAAATAAATCCAAGTGCAACGGGAAAAATCATCAATAAAGGTAACGAAATACCGAAAACCTAAAACAGACAAGGTACGACTTGGACCCCAGATATCTGAATAAACAAGAGAGAAGGGGGCATCAGCTCGTTTATTGACTCGACTGGCAAAAGAGGAGCGTGTATGCTTCCCTTGTTGACATGACACACAATCTAAAGACTGAAGACCGGATAAAAGAGGAACCATCTTCTGCAACTTTGAAAGACTTGGATGACCAAGGCGACTGTGGATAAGGTGTGGAAACTCTGTGAGAGAGCATGCCAGTGAAGGACAAGGCACCTCTAGATAGTAAAGCCCTCGTGACTCACGACCCACTCCAATCATCTTCCCCGTACCCGGATCCTGCACAGAAACATAATGGTTAGAAAAAGTAATGGTGCAAGTGAGGGAGTAGATCAATTTACTAATAGAAATTAAGTTATAAGGGATGCCAGGAATGTAATAAACAGATATCAAGGCCAAGGTAGAGGTCAAAAGAGCCTGTCCAATCCCACGAACTGGGGCTTTGGTTCCATCAGCAAGGGTAAATGAAGGTAAATCATCAGAATAAGTAAGAGATGTAAAGAGTTCCTTATTACCACAGAGATGATCGGTAGCACCTGAGTCAAATATCCAAGTGTCAAGTGATGTAGATTGAGAAACACAAGCAACGGGATTACCAGTATATGGAGCGGAGGGCTGAGACCGAGGAGAAGCCTTCTTGAGAAGAGTTTGGAGTGCAGCATAGTCCGCCAGTGAGAGAGAAACTGAACCAAATGATGCATTGTCTGACTGAGCTATACTCGCAGCAAGAGAGGTGGCCCAATTCTTGTAGTTGTTAGAATCCTTCAGTTTGGAAGATGTAATAGGCCCAATATTAGTAGAGATGATTCCTGAGGAAGTTTTGACAGGAGGACAAGGAGAGTTAACCTCCGAGAGATCAGGGGACGCTGCTGCCATTTAAAGACAGAATATAAAAGCCGTAAACGAAGGCAAACGATATCCAATCAAGGAGAACCACGCGTCTCAAGTGAGACCCACAAAGAATCAAGCACAGATCCGGAAAGAGGAGGAAAAGGCGAGAATTTCTGTCCAAGAACGGCTGGAAAACTCCACCGAAATAGTGCACACGCGCCAGTTGAAGGTGGCGCGTGAGCACCACGCGCAGAGGAGAAGGACAGCGCGTGGCTGATGCGACGGTGGTCGGACCACCACAGAACTGGTCGCCGGGATGAGACGGTCCTGATCGCAGGTAGTCCGGGCTGAAACTTGCCGAAAAAGTTCTCCGGCGGCCTGAACAGTGCTGGACGGCAATTCCGGTGGCTGTCGGAGGTGCTGACGCGTTCGGAAATTATTCTAAAGGAGCTTACAGCCCTGTATGGCTATGCCGGAAGGACGCACGACAAAGAAAAGATGATTCCTAAGCAGTGGGCTTAGGTTTTAAAGCGAGAACGAAGTTTTAGACGGAAGCGGGGGTCCCCAGAGCAAAAGAGCTCTGATACCAACTTGAATATGAAATAATAATGTTGTGTATTGATTTAATTCAGAGAGTTACAATATATAGAGACCCTAATGGGCTTAAGTGAAAGGCCCAGACCTAATACAATCAGAATATTTACGGATAGGAAGTAATTCAATCACATCTAATCATATCTAATATATTTAATCATATCTAACAAATACCATTGCTCATTGACTTATAAACAATTTATGTTGTTTTTTCCAATCGTGAAGGAATTTAAAGCTCACTAAGCAGTGTAGCAGGTTGTGCTAAACATTGAGTCATCTTTGTTTTTTTCCACCCATTTCTTGAGGCAAGTCAAAGAACCAGACAAACAGCCAAGGGGCTCTATCTATGGTGGGAAACTTGTACGCAATAAGGAGGAGTAGAAAGCAAATTCTAAAGAATTGGGATGAAGTAATTAATGAGAAAAACCCTTTTAATTGACATTAGGACTGATGTTGATTATGCCTTGTTAGGTTGGTGAGAGAAAGTGAAAAGACCAAGTAATACAATAGAGAGGAAATGAAGAGAATGAAATAGATGACAGACGTAAGACATTTCTATTACATTTTATTTAATTTAGAAATTTGGAAAAGCAATATCCTTAATTAAAAGATTATAAAATTATAAAAAAAGGGAAGAAAACTGACAATTAAAGAGTGTCAACTTTCTTAGTTCAATTCTCTTCGCTTGGAATAATTAGGGTCTCATAACTCTTGCACCCAGAAACCTCACCCCCAAAAGCAAAAAAGAAAGAGAAAACTGTACTGGTGGATTGAAAAATACAATCCCCTTTTCCTCCACACTATGATGACCAATCAAAGGATTGAGTCAAAACTTTAACTAACTTTCCCTAGCTCCGAGATCTCTCACCCCATAAAATACATACAAAGGTAATAAATAATAGGGAATTGGCACCGTGACTATTGGAATTTGAAGTATGAATTCTTGTAAGAGTGTTAGCATTAAGTTGTACACATTATATACAAACCTGTTAGAAAAAATACAAACAATAAAAAGGAAGGATGGCAAGCCTATCATTTTCTTGTCTCAACCAGTAACTACTATTTCTTCTTTCTATCTATAATAACTAGTATTTCTTTTTCATAAATATCCTAAAATGGTTCAGATTTGGGAAAGACAACTAAGAAGACGGATCACAGACTACAACATCGCTAGGACCTGAAGGTCTTCAGAATTCAAATTTAAAAAGCAGAAACCTTTTCCAATACACATGGACATATATCTGATTCAATATTTGCTATTTTCAGATGTGAGTGCATGTCCAATTCCAACATGTGATGAGTCTTAGTCAAGTGATGGTATTAAAAACAAGTGAATAAACGAGGTGTGCCATTGCAAAAACTCTCCTTTCTAACAAGTACAAAGATAGAAAGACAGAGAGAGAGAGGACTTACATTTGCTAGACCAGCCGGCAAAGGTGGGATGATTCTAAATGCAGTTGGACGATTGTCCAATTTGTATCTATTTACAGGCACTAATGGTTGAATTGGCTGCTTCAAGCCTGTAGACTCTTGCAGTCTCATTGTTGTACTTGCTTTAGGACTTTGGGATACAGTATTTACCAGCTGTTTGTTTTTATCAGATGCTGTCTCTGTATGTAGAGATGCCATACCAAGATCAGCATCAGACGATTGAGGAGAAGCCAGTTTGGCAACATCAGATGCCATTTTGGGTCTTTTGGCAGCTTGCTCGGTATCTACTTCACCCTTGAGTCCTGTAGCCTGTGAATAATCAGAGTTTATATTATGAGAAGGAATGACATCGATATGGGAACAAGATGATAACAGAATGTAACAGGAGAACGGTAATTATGCCTAACTTCTATGTCTAATTTTTAATACAGTTATGTAGATTGTAGAGGATAAACTATGAAATCCATTTTATTAGTTGATACCAGATATCCTTCACTTGGACTTCAAAAAGGCAGCATATGCATTATTGATACATGGTACATGTTACCTGACACCAAACTAATCACATTACTTACTACTAGTATAGCCTTTTAAGCTTCTAACAGCCAAAAGGTCACGAGCCTCTACACCAACGTATCATCAATTATAAATTAAAGGCAAGGACATTTAGGTTTTACCTGTTTCTCAAGTTTGTTCAACTGGCGCCTGAACTCATTACGCTTTTGGTCCAGCATTTCCTGCTTCTTGCGCAGTTCTTCCTTAAGATGCTCTAAGTTTTCAAGCTTCTTTTGCAAAGGAGGTGGAACATTGGATCCATCTGCAATGACAGGCTTAGGTTGATCAGAGGGTGGTGGTACATCAAATGTAGTCTTTGAAGCATCAGCTTGATGAATATCTTTTCCCCTATCAGTGACAACTGGAAGAGATGGAACAAAAGCAGATGCTTGCCCACGAGGAGTTACAATTACACCATTCCCACTTGAAGTGCTATCATTGCGAATACTATCACGATTAGCCCACCATAGCTTGATAAACCGATTACCCATTACAGCATCCGGTGACTTCAAAGCAGCTTCAGCCTCTTCCCTCTTGGAGAATTGAACAAAAGCTCGTTCGCTGTTCACTGGAATATAAATGTCAATAACTTCCCCAAACTTCTTAAAATGAGCAAGAAGAGCCTCCCTTTTGTTACTTTTCAGAGGTACCCCATTTACAAATAGAGTTCGCAATGCCTTTTGTGATGGTTTTCGTATGATGCGCATACTATTATCAGTCTGTGCCTTCAAAGGAGCATCCAAGACTTTTAGGTCAGCATCATCTGCTATGATTTGCTTTCCTTGAGAGGAAGAACTATGAGCACCAACTAATTCATCATTACCTTCATTTAATTGATTCTCAGGATAATGAAAGGAACTCATTGTAGAGTTAGTTTTTTCTTTCATGTCAAATCTGTTTTTTGAACTACCAATTCTGGCCCAGACAGATGAACTAGCACCCTGTGAACTGACAGAAGTTCTGGTTGACCCGACTGGGCGATCACTATCTGGAGCATCACCAGATATGGGCTCGGTGTCATCAATCTTGGATGACTGAAGAGTTAGGAGCGCATTTGAAGACTCCAGACCACTATCATTCCAAAGGGGTTGATCAGGATCATAAAGATCGGCTCCACTTGTGCAACCAGGACCAGGATATGCACCATCCAAGGGCAAAACATCATCACTGACTACAGACTTGCAATATTTTCCAGGTATACATTTATTGTTAATAGAAGTGGTTGAAGCATTTACTGAATGTAGAGATCCGGATCCAGCAGGAGCTCCAATTAGGTGTGCACTTGGAAGCGAAACAGGAAGGTTGAACTGTGAAAGACTCTGAATTGTGAACAACAAATTAATTAGTGAGTTTAACAATGAATCAGACCCTATAGAAAAAGAACCATGCATCTAATCCAACCAAAAGACACTATAATTATGATAAGGTGCAAAATCTAGGACAGTACAACATAAATCAACACAATACATCCAATAAATATTAATATTAAATATCTAAAAGTTCTACAAAATGCAAGTTTGTGTTACAAAAATCCAATAGCATATAATTTATGTAAGCATTCTGTTAAAAACCACTTCAACCCAAAACCTTAAGATATTGGGTGAGGGCCTTTTTAATGATTTATATTATATTCTCTAACACACCCCCTCACGCAAGAGCCCTTTGGGCTTGAAGCGTGGATATGGTACAAGCCCATTATTGGTTTGCCTTGTGTTTTTCTTAATTCCATCAGAAAGTGAGGGGCGGTGAAGATCGAAATCGTGATCTAATGGTCACTGAAGCTCTGATACCATGTTAAAGAACCACTTTAACCCAAAACCTTAAGGTGTTGGGTGAGGGCCTTTTTAATGATTTATATTATATTCTCTAACACATTCTATTAAAAAAGATATGCAAACATGTTTAGTTCAAGAAGGAACAATGCACACAAGAAAAGAAAAATGGATATCTATGGGCCAATTTGGTCAATTTGGTTCAAGGAAATGCTTTATGTTTTCACTAATAATTACAAAAATGCTACCATGTTTTCACTTTGTTTCCTATTTTCAAAGGTTTGTACAGGAAAAATGATGAAAACAACAAAATGTTGTTTCTTAAGACATTTCCTTAAACCAATCAGACCATAATTTTCCAAAACCAATTCTACCAAATAGACCATAAAACATGTTGAATGATTAGCTTCGCTCCGTTCTATCCAAAACTCATGCACTATGGTACTGAACTTACCAAACAAAGCTCAAGGAGACCATTTCAACTTAGAACCCAAACCTAACTCCCCCTAAGCAACAAACCCAGGTAGTTGCTCCATGCTAGAAGTATTGAGAATAGGTTGATAATTACATTAGTCTTATGCAATTGTTACATATATAATAGAGCCTCCATTGTGTTTTTGATATATGAATTCCAACAATCATCTGTTGCTTTCTCATTATTCAAAAAAGCATCAAAGCGGTACGATACTTCGTGACCTATTCCATCACTATTTTGCTTTCGAGTTCCCTAAAATTTGAAACTCTTCGTAAATTACTATTTCCATCGACCATCTCTTATTTGTTTGTTCCAGTGCATCTCAAGCAACCTTCATCTCTTAGTCGTCTAGTCCCTTTGGCAACATTCTCATACACTTGTTGCATCTCTAGTTACCTGAGCCACCATCCAGCCGTCGTATGCATATTCATTTATGACCTTTCCAACTAACGACTAGCGGATCAAGACTTCCTTCTCTCGATCTATCCAACCAACCAAGTCTGGTGGATAAAAGACTTTCTCACGCACTGACATACACTACCTTTAGTTGTGGCTGCAAATTTCTTCTGCACGGATCAAGAGCACGTTGGCCTAATTTGTCCATATCCAGCCTTTTTCGAGAATGGTTCCACCATTTCAAGCTTTCTCCGGCGAGTCAAACAAGTTTTCTAGCCAATGAACGACAAATATGGATCGCGCCAATGAGATGAGTCCATACATTCTTGACTCAGATTCAGAAGCCTTCAAGCACGCCCTTGTAAAAAGTTAAAGCTTACAGCTTTGGGCCCAATGTTCAAATATGGTTTTTTGGAATGTTTATCCACTATTTTTGGGCCTCCTTTTGGCATTCCAACACCTTTCTGAGCAATTTCTCTCTTTTGGTGTTTTTTCAATGACTTTTTCCGGCTATTCCTTGGTGTTTTAGTCTTTCCAACCATATTCATCTAAATCTAGTCCTTCCTACTTGAGGGTCCATCTTTTTCTTTCTTTTTCCTTTTACAACATTTTCCCAACATTCCAACTTTACAAGTACTTTTTTCGGCATTTACCAGCTTCTTTCCATTGTTGCCTAAGCCACTCGATGTCCGCCCAACACTTATTATTGCTCTCCAGGCCTTCTCATGTTTGTTTGATCCTCCCGTCCAACATGCTCACACTATTACTATTATCTCGTCAGATCTAGCCCTTCTTGTCGTTGATTGTCTCTTTCCCAATGTGAAACATAGCATTTGTGTGTGTGTGTGTGTGTGTGTGTGGGGGTGGTGGGGGGGGGGGGGGGGTTGGGATTTGCATTCTAGTCCTATCGGAGCATCGAAGTTGCTAACTAGCCCCCTCAGTCTTAGAAAAGGTAAAACCTCATAAATCACGTTAAAGTCAATAGAAGACATGACGTAAGGTGTGTCTTCAAAGAAAGTGACATTGGCAAAGGTATACAATCAGCGAGTGATAGAAGAATAACAACGATATCCTTTTAACATCCTGGAATAGCCAAGGAAGACACATTTAATAGCACGAGGAAACAACTTATCGCGGCTTGGAGAAAGATCATGAACAAAATAAGTACATCCAAACACCCAAGGAGTAACGAGATATAAGGGAGAGCTGGGATCTAACAGTAAAGACATAAAGATTGATGTAAAATACCACGAAAAGACATAAATGATGAAATATCAATGGAAAAATATTCCTTAGCATTATCACTACATAAAACCTTGATAAACTTACAAATCTAGTTTTGAATTTCAATATAGAACAACTTAAATATGGAAAAGAGTTCAGTCCAGTCTTTCATTAATAATAGCCAAGCACACCATGAAAAATCATCAATGAAGGTATCAAAATACTTAAAACCAGAGGGTGTGGAGACCCGACTTAGGCCCTATATAACAAGATGAATGACAGAAAAACTAGATTTAGTTTGACTCTTGTCCTAAGTAGGAAAGAAAGCCTGGACATGTTTCCCAAGTTGACATGACTCAGTTTAAAGATTTTAAGCTAGCAAGAATTGGAACCATTTGTTGAAGCTTTGATAGAGTAGGATGATTAAGACACTGATGGAAGAAAAGTTTCAATAGCAACGCACACCAAATGTTTTGTTGTCTTGAGATCATAAAGTCAATATGATTTCAATCACATGTCTCGTACCATGTTCCTCAGTGACAAAAGAATTAGAATGAAATGTTACTAAATAGTTAAGGGATCTCATAAGTTGAGTCAAGGAAATCAAATTAAAAGGACGTCCAGGTATGAATAAGACTAGTTTTGAAGATATAGACGTAGTAGGAAAACTATGACCAATGCCTTGGGCAGACCCTTTAGAACCATAAGCTAGGGTGACAAAACGAGAGAAGTCAGGTCAAGAGAGAGAAGAAAAAAGTGACAAATTATTAGTTATATGGTCGGAGGCACCTGAATCAAGAATCCATGGTACATAATTACTATTGTACGAGAAATGCAAATTGTAGAATTACCTGTGTATATGATAGTGGTAGCAAAGGACTATGCTTGTTTGATTGTCTTTGACAAGAGGTACTCTACCATCAATTGGAGATACTCCTGAAACTTTATCTTTGTATAAGATTCTTTATCCAAGAGGACATTACAAGATAGATTTATCACTTCGGACAAACGAGAGCCTCTAAAAACAAAGGAATTTTCATCACTTGAGGCCATAAGTGCTCAATGAGGTTGCTGAAACAGGGTGAATAATACCCAAAACACATGAACAATACTCAAAACAAGGTGGGATTTGATGACCCACTATCAAAACGATCTAGAACCCAACGATTGATCACCAAGAAGGACAGAGGAGACTCCGACAAACAGAAGACCAACAACGTGGGCAACTAGATGGCAACGCGTGGCACTCACGCGCCTGTGAGTGGGCGACACATTAGATTCACGCACAGGGAGAAAAAAATGCACGTGAAGGCATGTGATGGAGGATCTGACAGTAGCGCTCCGCAGGTGGCCAATTGGAAGACTCTGAGGGAGCACGGTTTTGGTGTAGTGGGGGTCTGCCTCGAGTTGCTTAGGGTTCTTGGTGAACCTAGCTCTTAATACCATGTCATGCAATCAACTCTCTCAAAAGCTTAAACTGTTAGGTGAAGGCAAAAATAGATGATTTTTTAAATTTTATATTATATTGCTAACAGACAAAAAGTAAACTTTACTAGAAAGAAAAGAAAGTATAAGGATAAAAACAAGATAGATAAAATCAAGAATGAATGCAGAATGGTTCCGCATTCTCATTGCATCTTGGAAATGGCCTTTTCCCTAGACAAACCCTGAGCAGAACACCACAGAGGAGTAATAAGCCTATCCTACTACAAGTTTATGGCTGACAAGGATCCCTTAATGACGCAAGGGTTCTATTCCAATCAAATGCATCAAAGAATAGCATATAATGCACAGTCATACAAACATATAAACTTGTCTTTTGCTTCTTAATCCCTTTATTGGGTGTCTAGTGCTTCATTCAGATACAAAGGGTTTTTCATATGCAAAGTATACATGAGTTTCACAATGTTAAAAATAAACATTTTACTGTGAAAATTCCCCCATGCCCCCACATTTTATGGCTACTACCATGCATGATTATAATCTTTATCCAAATAAACTTGAGGAATGATACATATAACTTGAATTGAAGAACATATGATTAAAATTGAACCTAATTTTCAAATCAAACCTCACAATTTTTTAATGTGACGTTTTCATTTTAGAAACCACTTCAATTCAGCCCAATTTATGCTTGGAGTGTCTGATGTTGTGTTTTATGATCAATAAATTTAATAATAAGGTAAAGATAATTTTGTTCCGGTATAAGTTACACTCTCAATAACTCCGCCCATGTGTGCTTGCATGCATGGTCTGTCCCAAGCCAGGATAAAGGAGGAGGGTTGGCGTCAGGTTTTGCGAACCGGCCGTAAAAAACAGCTATATTTTTATGTGATGAACCTATATGATTTTTCGTTGGGGCATACCCTTCATAGCGACGCGTTGCATCGGGCCCCGGGTGTAGCGAAAAATGGGCTAGGGTCCTTGCCACAAGGCAAGGCGCTGCATCGGGCCCGGGGTGTAGTGAAAAGTGGGTTAGGGTCCTTGCCCCAAGGCAAGGCGCCAGGTCTTCACCCGGATTTGATGAAAAGTATGCCAGGGTCCCAACACGCAGATGGGCGAACGTGGCGGGCAAGCACAGCCCAGGGGTTAAGGATGAGATTGGGCAGCTGGAACATAGGAACATTAACGGGTAAACTAAGGGAGTTGGCAGATGTTTTTGCTAGAAGGAAAGTGAATATTGTTTGTTTGCAAGAAACTAAGTGGGCTGGAGAAAAGGCCAAGGAAGTGGATGGAACTGGTTTCAAGTTATGGTACACAGGTACTAACAAGAGTAGAAATGGTGTTGGAATTATGATCGATAAAAGTTTCAGAGATAAAGTTGTGGACGTCAAAAGGAAAGGCGACAGGATTATTCTGGTTAAGCTTGTTGTGGGTGATTTAATCCTGAATATCCTCAGTGTGTATGCACCCCAAGTTGGATTGCAACCAACTGACAAAAGCCAATTCTGGGAAGACTTGGAGGAGGTTTTGAGGGGAATACCTCGAGAGGAGAAGATTTTCTTAGGAGGAGATCTAAATGGTCATGTTGGTAAAAGCAATGGAAGTTTTGATAGAATCCATGGAGGTTTTGGTTATGGGACGAGAAACGAGACTGGAGAAGATATCTTGAATGTTGCACTAGCCTACGATTTGATGTTAGTGAACACCTTTTTTCAAAAAAGGGAGTCACACCTAATCACTTATCATAGCGGCCAAAATCATAGTCAGATTGATTTCTTTCTGGCTAGGAGAGAAGATAGAACTTCTTGTGTCGACTGTAAGGTGTACCCTGGAGAGTGTGTCGCTACGCAACATAAGCTGGTAGTCTTGGATGTTCAGTTCAACAAAGTACTTACAATGAAGAAAATGGCTCAGAACCCAAGGATAAGGTGGTGGAAGCATAAGGAGGGACAAGAGAGAGAGTTCAATGGAAGAATGTTGCACGATGGACCTTGGGAGTTTGATGGAGAAGTAAATGCAATATGGAATGAGATGGCTAATGTATTCAAAATTTGGGAAGGAGGGTGTTGGGAGAAAGTAAAGGAAATGGATTTCTTGCAAAGGAAACATGGTGGTGGAATGGAGAGGTGCAAGAGGCAATTAAACATAAGAAAGAGTGCTTTAGATCTTTGCATAGAAGTCCCAGTGAAGAGAACTTGCAAAAGTTTAGATTAGCGAGAAAAAATGCAAAGAAAGCAGTGCGAGAAGCTAGGGGCAAGGTTTTCGACGAGTTGTATAAAAATCTTGGGAGCAAGGATGGTGAAAGAGGTATTTATAAACTTGCAAAGATAAGGGATAAGAAAAATAAAGACCTCACCCAAGTTAGATGCATCAAGGATGAAAATCAAAAACTTCTGATGAGAGATGAAGATGTAAATGAAAGATGGTTGAACTACTTTAACAAGCTGTTTAATGGGGATGGAGTTACAAGCGAGGTGGACTTCGAGGACGCGTATGATGATATGAATAGAAGATTTGTACGCAGAATTAATACACATGAAGTTAAGGAGGCTTTAAAGAGGATGAAGACTAATAAAGCCTTGGGGCCTGATGGTGTCCCTATTGAAGTGTGGAGAGGCCTAGGGGATGTGGCAATAAAATGGTTGACCAGTCTTTTTAATAAGATTCTCCAGACAAATAAGATGCCTGATGCTTGGAGGAAAAGTATGATTGTGCCTATCTACAAAAACAAGGGAGATATACAGAATTGTTCAAACTATAGAGGCATTAAGATAATGAGCCATACTATGAAGTTATGGGAGAGAGTTATTGAACATCGCTTGAGGAGAGATACCAAGGTTTCTGTAAATCAATTTGGATTTATGCCAGGAAGATGTACCATGGAAGCAATTTTCTTGATGCGACAACTTATGGAAAGATACCGAGAAAAGAAGAAGGACTTGCATATGGTGTTCATAGACCTTGAGAAAGCATACGATAGGGTTCCAAGGAAAGTTTTATGGTGGGTTCTGGAGAAGAAAAAGGTTCCATCAAAGTATGTAAAGGCAATCCAGGATATGTATGATGGGGCTACTACATGTGTAAAAGCTTGTAACGGAACATCAAGTTATTTTCCTATCACGGTTGGTGTACACCAAGGGTCGGCTCTAAGTCCTTATCTTTTTGCCTTAGTTATGGATGAACTAACAAAAGATATTCAAGAGGAAGTGCCATGGTGTATGCTTTTTGCAGATGCAGACGATATTGTACTTATTGATGAGAGCAAGGAGGGTGTTAATAGAAAACTTGAATTGTGGAGAAGCACATTGGAATCCAAAGGATTCACATTAAGTCGAAGCAAGACTTAGTATCTAAAGTGTGAGTTTTCTCTGGTACCAGATGGGGACCAAGAGCCCGTGCATTTAATTGGTCAAGAGGTACCCAAAAAAGATGCTTTTAAATACTTGGGCTCCATTTTACAAAAAGGTTGAGAGATTGATGAGGATGTAAATCATAGAATCAGAGCAGGGTGGATGAAATGGCGCAGTGCATCTGGGTTTTTGTGTGACCGCAAAATCCCCCTTAAGTTAAAAGGAAAATTCTATAAAACGGCAGTAAGACCGGCAATGCTATATGGAGCGGAATGCTGGCCAGCACATAGGCAACATGAGCATAAGATGGGAGTAGCAGAGATGAGGATGTTAAGGTGGATGTGTGGTTACACAAAGATGGATAAGATAAGAAATGAAGATATTCGACGAAAGGTCGGAGTAGTACCGGTTGCCGAGAAGATGAGAGAACATAGATTGAGGTGGTTTGGGCACGTGATGAGAAGGCCCCTGGATGCTCCTGTAAGAACAGAAGTTTGTTACCAAGAGCTCAACACAAAAAGAGGCAGAGGTCGGCCGAAACTTACTTGGGGGAAGGTAGTAAAACAAGATTTAATTGAGTGGGATATAGATTGGCGGACGGTGTGTCTTAGAACGGAATGGAGAAAAGCTATAAGTATGGTGGAGGGTTAGACCCGTGGTTATGCCTATGTTCCAGATGGTCCCTTTTTAGTCCTTTTCCCCTTCATTTCCCCCACTTCTTCTTGTCCCTTTCTCTTTCATTTTTATTTATTTATATATACATATATATATATATATTATTTTTATTTTTATTTTATTTTTTCTACAATTTTATATCTTTCATGTGGGTTCATCTACCACCGACCCCAATTAATTTGGGATAAAGGTGATGTTGATGTTGATGTTGATGTTGATAAGTTACACTCTCAATCTTGACTGTTGATCTTATTTATATCTAACGGTTCTAATTTATTAGATATTTGAGCGGTTAGATGCAAGCAAATTAATCACCAAGACTTGATATAAGACTTCTTATTGTTACACCGGTGTAAGAATAACCTGCCCCTCAATAATAATATAACTAATATAAATGAATCATGCATTGCACATGCCATTGCTTTATAAGTAATACTGAGGAATTATCATTTCTTTTCACTTTGATAAAACAAAGTTTGATTAAGATTCACAAGAGATGAGAGACATGCAAAAGGGAAGGACAACAAATGCTACTGGAACAGCCAATAAAACAGGCAAATGCAACAGCAAGTCATCAACAAGTTTTGTCCCAACCAAGCCAGCAGATCATACATTAAAACTTCCTCGGTATATGAACAACTGAAACATAATTGTTGTGCAAGAATTTTTTATTGATTTCAACTACGGTCAGTCTATTTTTCATTGAAGTGAAACAAAATAGGAATATTATTCTATTGGATTTATTCTATTATAGAATTTCTCATTAAATTTGAAATATAAACTTCGCTCTTGTTAGCCGAACAACAAGAAATATCTTTAAGAAAAAAGGTACCTGAACATCTTCAATGACAATCCGATTAACACCATGTTCCATAGGGCACATGTCCCCTCTAAGGCAAAATCCTCGTTCCTCAAAATCTCTACATCGTTGGCGTGGAATATTCACATTTAAAGATGAATTAATAGGTGGTCTGAGCGTTCCTTGTAAACCCATTGGATGAAGCATATCTAGGCCACCATTGGGTACAGCTGGAAGTAAACCAAATGTGTTCCAGGATGCATTTTGTGCATTGGAAACATTTGGTAACCCGCGCCCAGTATACAGGCTTGGTGGAATGGACCCCTGTGGAACCATTTGGGAAGCAGCAACAATTGAGCTGAACCTAGATTCACGTTGATTCCAAAAACCAGATTCCCTGCCTCTTCCCCTACCAGCACCAGGGTCTACAGTAAATGATTGGTTTGCCCGTAGTCGTTGACTCATATCAAAAGGTGTTCGAGGAATTGAAGTCAAGCCAGGGCGCATTCTTTCAAACTTAGAATTGAATTCTTTATCTGTGGTGGCATCACTGTAATTTTTCAGTGTTTCAAAGGCTAGAGATTCATTTTCCCTGAAAGCATGCCGATTCCCAAAAGTTTTGTTACGCTTTCTGAATGGCCTGCTAATAACAGCATCTGTAACATCTCTCTCCAAAGATTGAGAACGAGCTTCCCGCCTCCGATGCTTATGATTCCGATCATCATCATCGTCATCACTCACTTCCTTCTCCTCAGGATCACTGACACAATCAGATGGTGCAACAGATTCTGGTTTTGGAGATGAAACCTTCAGCTCCATTGATTATCTTTTAATGGAAGTTTTACAGTATCTTCTTCCAAACCCCAACTAGGAATGATATGCCAGCTTATGTCGTCCGGAACAGTTCCAGAAATACAAAGGGACCTACATCAATAGAAAAACTAGAAGATCAAATAAGAGAAAATTTGATGTCATATTATAAATATAAAGGACTAACAATATTACCCACAGTAAATTCATAAGGCACAGGCTACTTAGATATATATAATATATATATATATATATATATATATATATATATATAATATATATATATATATATATTATGTTATGTGCTTTTAATGGCCAGTATCCTAGTCATGTATCCTCGCACTCAGTGCAAGGAATATGTGACACAGAGTCAATTTGCAAATCTTAATTTACTAATTGCAGAATATTTGTGAAGAAAGATATTCTGAATTTCCAAAACACATTAAACAAACATCAAAATATGATGTCTTAATTGGGAGTCACGTGTAGCAAGTCATTCATATTATTCCTATAAAGAACCAAAAATAAAGAAAAAGGTCTTGGGAGTTATTTTTTTATTTCATGAAACAATACTCAACGGATAACATGCAAGAAACTCAAACAATTACAAGATGATAAACCGATATGAAACCCAAACTCTTCCGTTCAATTGTAGTGAGTGAGAAATGCTTACTAAGCCTGTTAAACAATAAGAGAAGAATTTGGCATGTCCCAATGGTTTCTTACATATATGTGAACTATGCAGCATGTTTTGCAAATTAAGACAATAAAACCATAAATACTTCTAACCACCTAAAGCCAAAAAGGAGTTTGACTCATCAAATTATAAATAAATATATAAATAAAAATATCCATGTTTTCAGGACACACCCAAGGTTGATTTCATCAAAGACTACAAAAAAAGCCCACCACAAATACAGCCGCTGGGCAACATAGAAACAAATCTGCAGCTGATTCAGAAATAGAAAAACACATCACAATATCATACAACACATTAGGACTTCACCATAAAAGGAGGCAACAGATCTCCAGCTACCCAACATCATCATCTATGACAATGCAGTAACAGTAATTTCACCACTCTAAGCTAAATACATTCTAGACCAAAGTAGTCATCAACAGCTCAAACCTGAAGGTCAAATCACAACTGAAACCCCAGCAATCAAGCAAATTACAAAAAAATAAAAAATAAAGTGTCATTCGATTATTCATCAACGCTGTTGAAAACACTGATTAATCCAAGTGATAGCCTAATTTGAAAGATCTCCCACTATTGTTCGCATCCCTACGCTCTTCCATTCGTATTCTACCCTCCAAATCATCAAATAACAACAACTACACTGTGCGTCTACCACGCAAGGGGGTTAACGTTAATAACGACGGAGAAAATCACCAAATTACGAATCTCCCTTCAAAACACAAAAATTCACTGAAAATGAAAGAGAACGCAATCACATATATACATAGCTATTCCATCCATTCCTTCAATTAAGAAAAGAGAGAGGCAATTCGAACAACCTATCTTATCCACATATTTTTTAGAGAGAGAGAGAGAGAGAGAAAACCTGAGGAAGAAGAAGGAGTCGTGGAAGAAGAGGTGACCGTCGTATACGGCGATGACAGTTGGCGGCGGAGGCGGCGGCGATTGGACGGAGGAGCTGAGAGTGAGAGCGTGGTGCGTGCGGCTCTCTGCCTCGAGACTCAGGAGAGAGAGAGAGAGAGAGGTTGGAGGAAAAGAAACAAAACAACTTAATTAAATGAAATAATCTTTTTCCTTTTCTTATTTTTTTTACTCGGTATTTTTATGCATTTTTAGAATAACAAAAAAAATGATTTTCAAATGTAAATTCATAAATATATTTTATGTAGTGTAATGTAATTTAATGAAACTCTCGTAGACTTTAAAAAGAATCATTTGTAGAAAGTCAAACACAACACATCAACAAAATAGAATTGATTTTTAATCGTCCATAGTTTAATGCTGAACTGAATTAGAGTATGAGATGGAAATATGTTTCCCAAATGGGTAAACATGTTAATCTAAGGAACACATAAGAGGTAATAGTATGGACCAATTTTCTTGTGGTGTTTTCGATTATGGTTGTGGTTGTGGAGAGAATTCAGCATAATAATAATAATAATAATAATAAGCGTAAAATGTGTGTAATTTTAAAGGATGTAAAGTTGTGTCATAGAAAGAGATAGATAAAAGAGGAGGGAGAGTTGACAAAAAAATAAAGATGTGGGTCACACCTCTTTGTGAGAGTGAGAGGATATAAGTTGAGTCATTTAAAAGGATAAACACTTTTCCCTAATAATAATAATAATAATAGATTAGTGAGTAGAATAGAGAGGATGAACAATACAAGAGCTAAACTCCTTTATATAAGGGGTTAGAGATTCTTTTTTAATGCCTAAAGTGTGATGTCATAATCATTTTGCAACCGTGTGAACCTCACTAGATGTGAGATAGCATGACCTATCAAGTGTAAAGGGTTCTGTGCAAGGGAAATGTGAAAGGACACGTGTATGAAAGAGCTAAATACTCCACGTGCTGAATAATAATGTACCTTCTAGACATATTCGGAATCTGACCGAAGAGGTTCGGTTGGACTAGAACAAATACTAAATAATGAAGGAATATCTCATGTTTCCTTTTTTTTTTATAAATTGAGATTTTTATTCAACTTCCTTTAGTTATTATGTTCTTTAAGGATGACCCTAGAGCTAACTCTTCCTTGTAACAAAAGTATAATAAGATGAAAATGAATTGTTGGAATTAATAGTAAGTTTAATATACAATGATCCATTGGTTATGAATAAGAAGTGGGTTAATAGAGAAAAAGAGAAAAGGGAAGATGAAGAGTTGTGTGGGTTGTTTAACAAAGTCCCACATTGGACAATTGGTAGAAAGTGGGAGAGTATATAAACTCCCACCTCCATCTCTTTAATTGGCCCTTGGGTCACTACATATTTTATGTAGGGGGAGGAGATAGGTGGGCTTTGGTTCACCACCACGCGCGCGTGCTGCCGCCGTCCGGCCGGTTCGGTGTATTAAAAATTATTTTTATTTTTTGTCCAAACGTTGCTTCCCTCCAAAATTCGAACCCACCCGCCGGTTTTTGAACCGAACCGGTTCTTCCTTTTCGCGAATTGGTTAAAGAGGTGTCTACTCGCCGAACCGGTCACCGATTGTACCTGTTCGTCGGAACGGTCACCGGTCACACCCGTTCGCCGCCGTCAGACACGGCGGTTCTCCGCCGGCGACTGCTCATCGTGACCGGTCAGTGTCTATAAATAGACACTGACACATTTAGAAATCCATCCGATTTTTTCTGCACTAAATCTCTGCCGGAATTTTTGTTCTTCCGGTATTGCATATTGTTCTTCATCCTCCGGTGTGAATTCTTCTGGCATACTGTTGTGTTCGTTTGGGCTGTTGATTGGTAGTGCCACCATTCTTCAGACGGAATCCGTTCTATCTTGGGAGACAAGTGTCCATCAACCTTGGGCATTAGTGAGGGGGCAAATTGTCTTAAGGAGACACGTTCTGTGGGCTCGGATTCAATCCTCTCCTGCATACATTCTTCTGACTAATTCTTTATTCGGATTACAAGTAAGTCTGTTCTTATTTTTATTATTACACAGTGATAACTCTGATCATCTACCCCTTCTGTCAAATACATGGGTTCAAGGTAATAGTGATTTGATATCACCCTCTGTCTTCTATAACAAATGAATGCTCTCATATTAAATAAAACATGATATGATAATATAGGAAAATCATAATACAAAAGTAAATCAACCTGATAATGATATAACTACTTATTTCAATATTTTTTTAATTCTTTCTTATCACCATTAACCCACCTTTAAATGGTTATAATTTCCCCATATTATTATGTGAGAGTTTATTTAACATGAAAACTCTCATTGTAAGATTCATTTTCAGTTGTAAACCACAAAAGTTTCTTCTTCTTCTTTTTTGGTAAGCTACAAAAGTTTCTTCTCTAATTTCAAAGAGTTTTTTCATTTTATTATGAAAAATCTCAAGCATTAAGTGATCTATTAATGATTAGTAATTCCAATGATTTTTTTTTCTCCATTTTACAAATTTTGTCAATAAAGTAGTAATTGTCTGGGAATAAATGAGATTTTTCACATTATGCGATCATATTAAAAAATAAAAAGACATGAGAGAATATATTTACATTATTAAATAAAAAAATTAAATGATTTAATTAAAGAACGAATTACATTATTAAATAAAAAAATTAAATGATTTAATTAAAGAACGAACCCTCTGCATGTATTATTTAACATGAGTTAATCATGTGAAAGGATTTAAGTCCTCTATAAATAAATCTACGGAGATGAATGAGAGAAAATCCATTAGGACAAAAAATGAGAAAATGATCAATGTTAATGTGTCTATAAATACACGATAACCTCGCACATAATTAATTATATTAAATGATACATTAGATTATGATTACTAATAATTAATACTCATCCATGCATAGGTATATAATAAGTCTTGCATGTTAAATAACTTTAACAATAAATCTTTTATGTGTATAACGTACTATGGCGTTGTAAACAAATTTGGCCCCATTGTTATTAGAGGTATTCATCAATCGATTCAAACTGCGATGGCCGAACCGAAAAATCGATAACCGAATAAATTGAAAATCAAAAAACCAAAAACCGAAAAAAAAACCGCAAATTTTAATTAGATTGGATTGTTTTTCGGATTAGTCGATGAAAACTGATCTAATTTTTTAATTTTCCTTTGCCTACTTAAACTTTTCCCCAACCAAAAATTTCTAAATCCAAGATCCATTAACCTTAAATCTAGTCACATTTCATTAACAAAATTTCATTCGTGTAGAACTTCATATTTCATTGCAAAAAAAAAATTATATTATTGTTTACTAATGTTTTTGTATTTCAAAAAAAAATAAATTACAATACCAATATTTACAAAAGATGTTATTTGCACAATAATCATAAAACAAATTTTAGGATTTTCAAAAAGCCGAAAACCGATCAATCCAAACCGAAAAAATTGGATCGGATTGGATTTGAAAAAAGAAATCCAGACCGAATTGATGATTACATGATCAAACCGAAGGGATTTGATCGAATGAATTTTGCTTCCAAAACCGATTCAATCCAGACCACAAACACCCCTATTTGATGATTACATGATCAAACCGAAGGGATTTGATCAAATGAATTTTGCTTCCAAAGCCGATCCAATCCAGACCACAAACACCTCTATTTGCTAGTTTTACACACAAAAACGTACACTAAATTTAGGTCATTAGAAACTAGAAAGCATATTCACATTATCGTTAAACAAGAAACTCAAATCACTTTGTTTTATACTGAATCAAGCAATGAGCTATTAATCTCATCATGCTTTGCCTCGTTCTCCATGTTTGTGTGATGTTCTACTTATAGTGAGGGCTAGAAAGCTACATGAGGCAATTATTTCATTACAAGTCAACAAGTTTAGCACATACTCCATAACTTAACATTAACAGCTGGAACACATGCTCTTGGAAATAAAATTCGTTATGGAAAAAGAAAGACTTCTCATTGCGAAACTGAAAACTCTATTGTCGTATCAATTGTTAACGAGTCATAAACAAATTATAATATGATTTATAATTATACTAAATTATAAAAAAAACTTGGGGGATATCCTAGGATTAATAAAGGGTTAATCTTAAAAAAATGTATGCAATAATGCAAGATTACCCAAGTACATGATTATTAACATAAGCCATATGTGCATTTTGCTTATCAAAAACTCACTTTTTTTTTTTGCATACCGATTCTACTTACGACTAATCATGAGTCGGGACTTAATCTCAATTAAAGCTTATCTCCTTTTCCAAAAATGATATCATCAACATCAACAACACCTTCGTGGATCGGTGGTTTTCAAAAATGATATATTTGATAAAAATCAAATTCAGATTTTCTTCCCACTCTATCCACATTTCGATCACTCACACATACTTCTCATCCTTTCCTCACTAATGACCTTTCCTCACTAATGACACAGCATTAAAAGATACGTTCAGTTACATTATAATAAGCACAATGCTCTTGCTTAATAAAGATCCCATGCTAGACTCTTACATTTGATTGCTGATAATGTTATCCAAGTAACTGGTAAAATAAGTTCATTATATGATATGAAATCCTATGTATATACTCACTGTGTTCTCCACAACCATATTCAAATCATGTTTCTTAGGGCACATCACCTCGTCCACCATTGCCTCATGACAAAGTCCTCAGCAAGAGATTGTAAACAACCAGCTAATAGTAGCAAAGTTGGTGAGGATCAAAACATTAACGGATAAATCAACCCAAATCAGAGAAAATATAACATGGAAACTAACAAACAAATCTTGAACTGTTCAAAGTAATTTTTAGAAATCCACAACTACTTATTGTGAATATACAGAAAAAACATCAAGATAAATCGGTCCCAGACAAGAAAGCATTCGAGTTTCAACTTTCCAAGAAACAAGAACAAAGGGAAAGAAAAAAAAAAAAAAAAAAAGAGTCAAAATATCCAATTTGGCACAATCCACCATAAAACGGGTAACCGACCAAAATGCCACTGTTCACCAACTTTTTTAACTAAATGCCACGCGAACAGTCTTATTTCCCAATCTGCCACGGGGGCAAGTTCGCTTCTGACACAGGCGAACTCGGTTTGCTGACGTGTCACATTTTTAGTGGATAACAAGTATCAAATTAAAAAAAAAAAAAATGGAGGTCGCCTACCATGTAGGCGAACTTAATAAAAAGCAGAGATCGCCTGTGTCAGAAGCGAACTCTGACACCACTAGTTTCCTGACACATCATCATGCATAGTTCACCTGTGTCAGAAGCGACCTTGTCTGCGTGGCAGTTTGGAAAAATAGTTCAAAAGCGTAGCATTTAGGTAAATTTGTGTGGGAACAGTGGTGGTCATTGTTCCCCATAAAGCCTTCCTTCCTCATAAATCTTCATCACGAAACAAGTGATTCTTCTATACACAATCCAATCACCAATGTCAAAATATCTTGCTTGTCCTTGATAGTCTCCACCCCTGTTTGCACCTGTATTTTTGTGTGACAAACAAAATAGTGAAAAAAAGGACCAGTACGAGAATAAATTACAATAAATCACAAACTAAAACTTAGAGATGAAGTAAAAGTCAGGATTATACCCCAATGGTAGCAAGTACATACAGCAATTTTTCTCATAACATAAGTTTCCCCATGGACCATTCATTCAAATAATTTGTTTACCCTTTCCTTTTCTCATCCCATTGTTTGGATGTGTTCCTCTGGGTTGATGATTAAATAATTTAACCCCTCGATGCTTTTTCTTAAAGGTTTCTAATTCAAATATTATATTATCTATTTCTTAATGTTAAAAATGAATGTCATCATGAACTAAGAATTTCATTTCAATACTATTTCATAATTTGTTTTGCTATTATTGAAAATTTAAAGCAGTATTAAATTCAATCATGTTTGCCAAAGACATTTCCCAAAAGCTTAGGTACAGGCTTCAGATTAATCTCATTAAATAACAAAGTAAGAGTCGTTGAACTAACCAAATTAACAAAATTTTCAATTTGTTCAATTTTATAAGACAAAAGTGCACAAATACAGGGTTACAATATAACTTTTGCATGACAAACTTACAGCAGAAACACATTACTCAAATCATAATATCATAACCTTGAGCCTATCTAGTGTGCCAAAAATGACATTATAAAAGAATGGCAGCATGCCACAGTTGGGACAAAAGAGACTCAAAATATAAAATTATAATACAATATTTTTATTAAAAGTTTCCATGACATTGAATCAATCTTCCAAATACCATCCATTATCTTGGGGTCACATGCATGATAACCACTAGGTCCCCTATCACATTTTTATCCACAAAATAGTGCCATAAATTTTCTCAGGTACAATCACAGCTTACCATCCATTGGCCAAAGTCAGTGTGTTGGACACCCATGACCACCATGCACACAGTGGGTGCCACAATGTATACACTTTCACCTAAAGGCTCAAAATTTTGGGAATAGTTGGTTCTTGACAGTATGTACAATGTTACAATCAACCTCAAATTCAATATCAAATTTAGACCAAATTAATGAGATTTTTGCTCTATAAGCTTATACCTACACCATTTTCCTCAGGAGAAACTCAATCTTGAGTCTTCAAGCATTTAAAAAGAAAAGCCACTATTAAAAATAAATAAAAAACTAAAAAACTGGAACAAATTATAAGCTCACAGAACTAAAACTCGTCCACAGACTAACAAAGCCTTGTGAGCTGGTGATCAAGTATTTTAGTTGCGGTAAAAGCCTTTACCATTACAAGGATAAGTCTGCGTAGATCTGATCTCTCAAAACCACAGCCCCAACAATGATGGGAGTCTTGTTCATGGGCCATCTTCTGTTTTTTGTTTTACTCAACAGAAAAGTTATCTGAACTAAGGACCCTATGGATATGCTAAGAGATTGTCATAATGTCTGGTGTTAATCATAAAAATTTCTTAGCATCAAATTGAATGGTTGAACAAAAAAATGTTCATAGGATACAACTATTTACGGTATTGATTATTATTTTATTTACCAGCATAAACTTAGGGAAATCTCATACACATAATTATATATATATAACAAATATTTACATCAACCATAAGAATTCATTAGATATACCAAATGCTGCCAACTATTATGGTTAGAAGAAAAAAAGAGAGAATAATGATGTTAAAATACCTCTTGAAGAATATTCTCCAGATGCCTCAATTGTTTCCAACAGATACCTTTAAGTCATCAACAGAATTCTCAAGACGATGGGTTCTGGTTTCTAGTTGTGTAAACCGAGCACTAACACCTTCTAGAACATGAACCAAATTTTCCGTATGATTCTTCACGGTTCGATCAATCTCAGAAAAAATTGTAGTATCAAAAGCATTTCGGTCCTTTTCTACAATGACCTTTGCAGGCTCAATAGAATCCAGAAAACTATAGTTCTGCACAAAATAAGGATGGATACTTAATATTTATGAAGAAAAAACCACTACACCAAGAGGGTACAATAAATTACTAATGCCTCCAACACAACACCATATATGATCACCAGATTATTCAAATATACAAAACCTTGATGCAACATCCAAGAAATATGACAATTCAAACTATAAAGTTGAGAGTACAATTCATATTCAAGAAGTAAATGATAAATAAATAAAAATAAGATAGTGTCCGCTAACTCTAATTATTTTCATCACAACATTTGGAGCCCAGTCACGAAGACAAGTATCTTAATAGAATCAGTATAATAAAGAAATTTCTCTAACATAAATCTCCGACTTGTCAATCGAAGCCAACACCACCAACGGCTATAGGATTTTATGGTCAAGCACTCAAGCCCGAGAAGGGCTCTTTGGTAGAAAATACAAATATGATAGACTGAAACTGAGGAGTGGCCTAACGAATATACTCGAATATGCATAATTTCAAACATGGCATTATAATTGAACCTCGCTTATTGGTTTGAATAGTAATTTTGATAATAAATAAATAAATATGAATCTGAATCTTAATGTGCATCTTATGATTAGAAAATCCAATCTCTTTAGATATAAATACCCCCAAATTGTTTACCTTCTTCACTGGCAGCACCACTAGCAAAGTTTGACACTGTAGAATTCAAAGCCACTTTTGAAGGTGCAGGACAGGAAGGTTCACAGGCTTCATTGTCCAAGTCCACATTTAACTTACCTATTTTCCTCTTCTTCTTTTTTTTGGTAAACATACCTATTTTCCTCTTTCTGGACACAATTTCACATCCTGTTGAGATGAGTTAAAGTTGAGTAAATTTTTCTAAATTAAGAAGCCAAAATAGCCTATAAACAAACAAGTCAAATCAAAATTTGCAAATATTATTTCGTTATATTTCCATACTAATTCATAATCTTATAGAGTTCAATTTCTCTTACATTACTTGAACAACTAATTGAAATTATTTATACTTTCTTCCAGAAAAAACTAATAATGCACCACATGAGCGTTCTAGGCCTGGTAATTGTTGAGAAGGAAAATATATAGGGCAAGTAAATTCAGAAATAGTGAAAGTGTACCGAGAAAGAAATGCAAGAAATGTATTTACCTTGGAAATTGAGAGTGCAA